>JAUELF010258471.1:0-11481 GCA_031471495.1 Clinocardium nuttallii
ACAAACAAATAAATACATAATTTCATTATGTATACAGTAAATCTCCACCTCTAACGATACATCCTGTTGCGATATATCTGTTACGAAAGACCTCTTGTGGTCCTGCCTGACCTACCAACTCCTTATATTATTCAATTCGTCGCGTCACAATTTTTGGTAGAAATTGTTAAATTCTGCAAAATTTAATTAAGCACTATTCGGATGTAACGATATTGATATTGAGGTCCCCTGAATATCGTTACAAGCGGGGTTTACATTAATTATTCCGGTACAATCAACATTGTATTTGTATTAGAGATTGGATACGGGAGAGTAACTGGCGTTTAGGGACTAACGGTTGTTTTATTTCTCGCATGTTTCGCCCAACGTTTTGTTTTCGTCCATATTGTATATGAGACGTTCCGTAAGAAAACCAACATTATGGACTCGCGTAAGCTAATCCGGGCCGACATATTCCGTCTCAGGGGATAGATGTAGAGAGTAGTAATTTCTGAAACAGAAAATGGGAGGCGAAAAGTGCCTGTCCTGGTTAGACTACGTGGCATGCTCAGGCTGATCAGGAATGATACATTACGCAGAGTCCACAACGATAGTTTTCCGTAGTCCGGCTCATATATATTCAACAGCGCAGGGAAATATGACCATTGACATAAATCTTTGATCGACAAATCCATCATAGGTAAATAAACTACTCATTCTTATATGCAATCAAATTTTCTCTGGAATAAATTTGGTATAACTACGTGCCATGTTTGGTTATACACATACTGGCTTTTCCCACCCAATGAGTATCAATAATCCGAATAGTTCGTATGTTCAAATAAGCGGTGCTTAAGGAAACCTAACCTAAACGTGTGTTTGCGTGTTGTCGGTTTTGTGCAGCTTTCGACAGATTAGGTTATATCTCTATGGAAAGGAAAGATACTTTTGGTCTCACACCCTATATTTACATCAAGATAACAATTTACAAGACATTTAACCAATATTAGTTCACCTGTTGGAGTTCAAGAGTTGTATTGACTTCAAACGTTCAGTCCAAAATTAGCCGGCTCTTACGGTTCGAGCAATGGTCAGACTGTGCCTGGCATTCTTATTGAGCGTCCCTCAATCAGACTAGAACTACCTAAGCGAAAGTACTACATATGTACACATATATTTGAGCCGTCACGCGAGAAAACCAACATTGTGGGCTCTGCGTAAAGTATCGGCCCGCCTAAGTATGTCGCGCAGGCTAACCGGACAAACAATGTCTGCCTCTCGTGGATTTTCTGTTTCAGGAATCATTACTCTATACCTCTCTATGCCTTGCGATGGAATATGTCGGCACGGATCAGTCTGCGCGGACTGCGCTGGCTGATCTGGGATCGATGCATACGCTAGGGGCCATATTGTAGGTTGTCTTGCGGGATGACTTGTTTGCTTGTGCATCCATTTTATCGGATCCAATTAAATAGAAACTTCTTTTTGGAAGTTTCCATAATCATATCTTCAGTCAAATGAAAATATTTGCTCACACAGAATACATTATATCGTTGTGTATCATCGTAAAGGGTAGCCAACGTCATGTTTCCGCATTCGGAAACTAATCAGCCCCTATGACAAAGACAGGTGCAGAAGTTGCGATGGTGTATTTGACAGAATGTAAAGTACAAGTAACCGCAAAAACACAGGGTGTTTCATAGTATCTGTCCCCACGTGGCAAGTAAAGATAATCATCACATTCCCAGACTTCTGAAACCGTCTCATTAACCCTTTCTCCCAAGTATAGACGCTTTCTGACGCCTCTGCAGCAGACGGCTTTTTGAAAACAAAGTGACAAAATAAGAAATTGCTTCAAATTCTCCTTTTGCGACTATGTTTTCCACTTTTTGTCATTGGTTATCCATTCGATTATGGAGATTGTCTATGTTTGTGAAAGTCGTCTGCTGCAGAATTGTCGTATGGGGGAAGTGGTTAAGGCATGAACAGTCTTACGATGAACACCTTAACGTACATCATCGACAGGTTGTGTTAGTCACACTGGCCCGGATCATGTCAACTTCGGCCGCTTTCACCAAGCCTAGGCATAGTGTTTACCAAAACGCGTTCAATAGGAAGACATTTGTTTTTCTGGTTACCTGGAATCAAAATATTGACACAACAGTAACACATTACTAGTTGTCTATCGAGCCTGACACCAAATATTCAGTCGTAATTATAACTAAAAATCACCGAGTGCCAAAGAGGGCAAGCCAGTGTTACCATTATATTCCAAAACTATTTGATATGACCCGGAGTCCGAACCCGCGACCTCACGTCTGAGATGATTAAACGCTCAACTCAACCATCAAGACTGTCTCCTCTGAAAGCAATTTGGCGCCATAACGAAAGCCATTGAGGCCGGATTTTACCTAAGACTGGTAAGTTACAGTAATGACTGCCTTCATTGATGCTCAGTGTCGCAAGGTCAGCATTACGACTGACTGACTGGTGTCAGGATAAACGGAACGGTAGTGCTGGAACTTACACAATAAATGCCGTGATATAACTTAAAACATGCTAAACACGGCGTAAACACCCAATCAATAATAATAATAATAATTATAATGATAATATAATAATTATGAAAAAGTGCATTACCAGATACGAATGTGTCAATGTGCATACTTGTCTGCACGTAAACTTATCTGCACGTAAACTTATCTTGACGTTTACTTGTCTGCACGTAAACTTGTCTGCACGTAAACTTATCTTGACGTTTACTTGTCTGCACGTTTACTTGTCTGCACGTAAACTTATCTTGACGTTTACTTGTCTGCACGTTTACTTGTCTGCATACTTTGTCCACTTATACTTGTCTGTGCGTTTACTTGTCTGCATACTTTTTCCACTTATACTTGTCTGAGCGTTTACTTGTCTGCACTTATACTGGTCTGCGCGTATACTTGTCTGCACTTATACTTGTCTGCTCTAATACCTGTCGATAATTCCTGACGTTTGCTTTTCCTTGACGATTAGTGTTGTGGCTTATTAGTTCCGTTACAGGAACGCCTAAAAATGAAATATTTCTGGTAGATAGAGCCACTATAAAAGGATTTTCCGAAAATGTTTTAAGTCAATGTCTATTGCTAAGCGAGGGCTCTCCGCCATGTGCAGTCAGTCAGTCATATCATTTTGTCTGAGGGATGGATTTGAACAGTTGAGATTTTAAGCGAAATGAAAAAAAACATGTTTTTTATGTCAATGTAATGCACATAGATTCCACAAGAATTAACAGCAATATACTCTCCAATAGATTGTTTTAAAAGTGTATGTCCTTGTATATACTTGTTGTTAAATATTCAAGACTTTTCTTCGTACGTACTGCTCAAAGCTATGTTTTGCTTAAACGATTTAGAAATGGCGTAGACGAAACAATAAAAAACGGAGGTTTTAACATCTTTATTCGGTCGGTAAAAACAACTTGAGAATTGTTCAATTTGTTTTTTTAAAGATTGCCTTGCAAGCTGGATTTCAAATAAAACAATTTACACGAATGAAGGCGAAGAAGCGCTTGTCTGTTCAAGAATCTTTAGACATAATCTGTTTACCGGTGTTGCATCCTGAACTATTTCCCACATTTAGATTTATGTTGAATCTACTGTTGCAGACGACTATTGAAGGCATTGCAACAAACGGATACATTGCTCCTTGTGGACATTATCTCCTGTTGCCACAATGTTTTCAATTATTTTCAATAACAATAATCTCATTGATAAAGTTTTACCCTATTTGTGTCCAGATTTTCTCAAAGTCGTCTGATTTAGATACGTTGCATGAGAGAAAGGGTTAAATAAAAAATAACTCCAACAGTTTCCAAAGTTATATCAAAATGTCGTCTGCTGCCGAATGAATGCAGTTCTTTTAGAGGGAATGGGCACGATTGAGTGTGAAAGTAACATATTAGTTCCCGGATACAGACGACTTGTAACATTTGCAGCAGACGTCTTTCAGAAAACGAGGATTGGAAAAGACGAGCGATTTCTTCCTTTCTCTAATTGCACAGGTTTGAAGATAATTGCAGTTGACTTTAAAGAACGGAATCAGTATTTAAAGACGTGGCTGGTTATTAATGATCTTACTCATTGGCTTCTAAAGACAATTAAAGACTTTTGTAAACAATGCAGATTCAGGTGAGACAGCTCATTACGAGCTCATTACGAGCTGTCTCTCCTGAAATCTGCACTGTTTGCCTCTTAAACTTTTTTACCAAATTTCCTGTTGTACGAAAAATGGAGTGGTCCGATTTTCAACATGGAACAGTCGTCGAATTTGAAGAGTTAAATTATTTAATGATCTCGTTTTATACTATTTCATTTAGATTTATATCAACAGCTACGTATCAACATAACTTGCAAATATGCTTTTTGAAAGAAAGGTCCATTTTTAGATCATAAATCGACATCATATCGGACACTGTATGAGGTTGCACGCAGACCTTTACGGCAATTTGATCAAGTATGAATTCTGTTCAGCGACGATGCTTACTGATATCAGGATATGGCTGTACAATTTCTCCATATTCATGTACGTGCTTTGTACTGCACTCGGTCAAATGTTAAAATTTACTAGTAATTCCTCGTCTAAATGTATATATATATATATTGTAGTTTGTTGAAGAGACAGTCATTGATAAAACAATACATTTCGAATGCTGCAAATGTTTTATTGTGTATATATATGCCGTAAATTATAGATTTTCGTAGGCTCATTTAGATATCGTTAAATAACACACCAAAAGTCACGTCAGACCATATGAGCCGTCCCTCGAAAAAAAAACCATTATGAACTACGCAGAGTCGACACTGTTGGTTTTCTCGCGGGACGGCTCATATTTTCTTTTGAACTTTGTGAGCATTTTCCCGGATACAATGGAACGTAAGTACGTTTTCGGCCAATCTACGCGCTTGATGGCGCAACAAATGACACCATAGCACCATTGGTCATAATGTTTTCGAAGAAATTAAAATCGTCGGATGAGTCAAACTGTGCCTGCATGTGTACATATATCTACTTACACAGGCAAACGTTCTAGTTTGATGTCAAGCCTTCGTCCCAAACACTATGCGACAGACGATCTCGAAAAGAACAAGGACAACGTATAACAAATATAAATGCATTATAGTACAAGTCTTGAATATAATTGAAATCGTTGTGACAAAGGCAGAACATGATCACCGTGTCGTTTTCAATTAACACTTCATTTATATTTGTGAAGACACAAAGCCAGTTGAACGAAATTAAGTCCAATGATAACATGTTGTGTTCGATGTTAATGCCCGTTAATTAACGAGGACATATTAACGAGAATCGTTACAGTTTTAATCAGTTGCTAGTCCGCCAATTATGAATGCTTTCAATTTGAATGTTTCTTTAAAAGAAAACAAAGGTTAGTTAGAACAGCGGTGTAACAGCGTGGAAAATATAATGAAAATGGGAGAAATGCTCTGTAATTAACAAAAACACATTTTCTCCATCTGTTTGTTCTGTGTCTATCTCCTGCTAATGGCTTGCGTACTTTTGATTAATGAGGCATGGTATTTCAGAACTGAATTTAGGTCAATGGCAGATACACTCATTAGCAGATACAAACATAGTATAGCTGTTTTAACCCGTTTTTACAGACAAGACGGGTTTTGGCGCGTCTGCAGCAGACGACTTTCGAACTCATTGGGACAAACGTTCATGATAAACACTTTTTTCCTTTTGTCATAATGATTTCAACTAAATTCGACACATAAACATTGTATCAAAATCTTCGTTTAGTCATAAAATTTTCAATTTTATTCACTATTTTTGATGTCATTTATAAAGATAAATGGTCCATATGGTTTCCAATATGTTTGCCAATTCGTCCGCTTTAGATGTGTTGTATGTAGATTTGTTTGTATGTTTCTATGGTGTTTTGCGCCGCTACTTTTCAGTTATATCACTGCATTTATTGGTAAGTTACCAGTTATATCACTGCATTTATTGGTAAGTTATCAGTTATATCACTGCATTTATTGGTAAGTTACCAGTTATATCACTGCATTCATTGGTAAGTTACCAGTGATATCACTGCATTCATTGGTAGATTACCAGTGATATAACTCATTCATTGGTAAGTTACAAGTGATATCACTGCATTCATTGGTACGGTACAAGTTATATCAATGCATGTATTGGTAAGTTACCAGTGATATCACTACATTTATTGGTAAGTTACCAGTGATATCACTGCATTCATTGGTAAGTTACCAGTTATATCACTGCGTTTTATTGGTAAGTTACCAGTCACATCACTGCGTTTCATTGGTAAGTTACCAGTTATATCACTGCTTTCATTGGTAAGTTACCAGTTATATCACTGCGTTTCATTGGTAAGTTACCAGTTATGTCACTGTATTTATTGGAAAGTTACCAGTGATATCACTGCATTTATTGGTAAGTTACCAGTTATATCACTGCGTTTCATTGGTAAGTTACCAGTTATATCACTGCGTTTCATTGGTATGTTATCAGTGATATCACTGCATTTTATTGGTAAGTGACCAGTTATATCACTGTATATATTGGTAAGTTACCAGTGATATCACTGCATTTATTGGTAAGTTACCAGTTATATCACTGCGTTTCATTGGTAAGTTATCAGTGATATCGCTGCATTCATTGGTAAGTTACCAGTTACATCCCTGCGTTTCATTGGTAAGTTATCAGTGATATCACTGCATTTTATTGGTAAGTTACCAGTTATATCTCTGTATTTGTTCATAAGTTACCAGTTATATCACTGCATTCATTGCTAAGTTACCAGTGATATCACTGAATTTAGTGCTAAGTTACCAGTTATATCACCGCATTTATTGGTAAGTAATCAGTGATATCACTGCGTTTCAATGGTTATCAGTGATATTGGTTTATTAACCGAGACACTCGTAACGCTTACCCAACAATCCTAAGCGACAAGAAGGGAAAACGATTACTACCATGTTTTAAAGTGTTCGGTATGCCGGTCGAGAATCGAACCCGCGACGTCCCGTCACTGCATCATCGGGGAAATGAAAATGCCTTTCAAAATGTAGTAAAGACTTCAACCCTTTACCTCATATAGACGATTTCTGACACCTCTGCAGCAGATGGCTTTTTGAAAACATAGTGACAAAAGAAGAATTTGCTCAAAACGAGTAATTTCTCCTTTTGCCACAATGTTTTCCACTTAAGTCATAGGTATTCCCATTTAATTATATAGATTTTTTGACAACAACTGTTTAAAGTCGTCTTCTGCAGAATTGTCGTATGAGGTAAAGAGTTTAAGACGCATTATCCAAATAGAATGTTTTTCAGGATGTAATTTAAAGGTGCTGAAGTCCAGATGGTGATCACAAGTTATAATAGTTGAAATTTCCGCAAATATTGCTTAAAGTGACAACAAAGTAAGTAATAAGTAGCTATTTTAGCAGTACATGTTGTAAGGCTGTCAATTGAAAGTCATGATAATGTAAACAACATATGGCTTACTTGGAATGTCTACCCAGTAAAAATGAAGCATAAGCGTTGAATGTTTAGATGATCAGTGTACACGAAAGTGAAATTATCTCAGAAGTATGATTCTAATATTTCAAGACAACTTTTCAACAGTTTTAAAATAAACTATCTATAATCTTGAGTTCATCACCGTTGTCATTGATATAACATAAACAAAGTACAGCTTCTGTAACATTTAAAGAAGCTGGCGGTACCGAATACACACCAATAACAGTCTATGCGGTTACACCTATAAAGGGGTTGTGAGTTCGAGCTTTGACTCAGTCATTCATACCTTTCGTCGTGATCGAAACTCATCGCATCATTCGTCTTCAACCAATGCGATAACTAGTGTATGAGGTTGGGTAGATAGTTGCCTGGTTAGCATGTTGTGAGAAGTACATATCTGCTAGAAATATACGTGTAATCATTATATAACTCAAACACATTAAAATACAGCGTGAAAGGTGCTGAACTCCAGGTTATAGAAAGTATAGTTTAAGTTTTAAAACTGCTCAAAACTTGTCTTGAAATATTAGAATCATCATTCCGTGATCAAATCAGAGTAATAATTTCATTTTCCATACCATAAACATCTAAATATTAATCGTTTATGCTTCTTTTGCTGGGTAACATACCTAGTTAGCCATTTTTTGTAATTTTTCATATATTTCAATTGACAGTTTTTCAAAATTTACTGCAAAAACAGTTTTGAACATTGTATTACTGACTTTGTTGTCATTTTAAGCAATATTTGCAGAATTTCCACACTTCAAGCACCTTTAAAATCCAGTATAGAAATACACCATCAGTTACCACCAGTGTTAAGTGTTTATTTATTACGGTTTCTATATTGAAAGGACCAACCATGAGATATTCCTTTGTCATGAACACATGTAACTTCCTGAATTTTATTTCATCTGGCGCCAGCTAGACAGGCATTTGAGAGGTGCTGCATTTGAGCCGTCTCGCGATAAAACCAACATTATGGCGTCTGCGTAATGTTTCGACCAGATCAGCCTGCGCTGTCCGCACAGACTGATCCCGGCCGAAGCATTTCGTCTCAGGGGGATAGAGGTATAGAGTAATGATTCCTGAAACAGCAAATCCACAAGAGGCGAAACATCTCCGTCCGGGTAAGCCTGCGAGGCATGTTTAGACTGATACTTTACGCAGAGTTTACGCTGTTGGTTTTCTCGCGAGACGGTTCGTTTCTGTATAATTATAAAATTGCCCGTCAATAACCGCATTCACAACACTATCACCACTTGGATTCGAACCATCGTCCTACGGATCCCGAACAGGATGCTTTTAAAACTAGACACGCAGAACAGGTACTGTAAGTTAACCATTTGCCGCATGCAGACGCGTTCTGACACCTCTGCAGCAGACGACTTTTTGAAAACAATGTGACAAAGGGAGAAATTGCTCACAATAAGACATTTCTTTTCAACCCAATTCAACCATATTTTCGTTTATGGAGAGTAACTATAATTTGGACTGAATAATATCACAGTCTGCTGCAGATGTGTTGTATTTTCAAAAAAAGGTTGAGTTAATATAAGACCGAATGTCTACCTTGTTTATATCTTGTGTTCATGATAACGTGGCAGTTTGACAATTCTAATTCAGCACAATGATTGTAAAAGAGAAAAGTACTAAAATTGAAGCGGAAATGACATGCGCAAAAGAGATTGGCAGTAAGACACCGATGATACGCCTGTCATACCCATCCTCGGTACCCAGGCTATTCATAAAATATATGATACCCTGGGCAAATTGGCTTTAAAAATCTCGTACTCATGAATACTTTATGAGGTGAAATGCAGCCGCTTGGTTGGACGCATGACACAAACCTCATGGGATACGAACATTACAGTGTAGTTACAGAGGAAATCGTGGTGTATGCTTTACGAAGTTTTACTAGCCAATTTTCCCAGGGTACCATATATTTTATGAATAGCCCGGGTACCGAGGATTGTCATACCTTGAGATAACTGTTTCTTTCTGATAATAATGTGTAACAAGTATGTAATTAATTCTGTAATGTATTCTTTATGCCAATTATATACGAGCGGCATCTGACGATGTGTGATCATATTGCTTCTGCGTACAGTGATATAGCTGGCATAGATGTGTGATCATATTGCTTCTGCGTACAGTGATATAGCTGGCATAGACTCACAAGAGTCTTCACTGTCAGCATATGAGCCGTCCCGCAAGAAAACCAAACTTATGGACTCTGCGTAATGTATCGTCCCAGCCCGCGCAGACTGATCTGGCCCGACACTAGTTGTAAAACAATAGTCTTAAAGGTACCAAACAGAGCCACGGTAGCTCAGTCGGTACCGATGCTGATGGTCAACAGAGGTAAGTTAATGTGACGATATTCATTCGATTTCCAACAATGGGATTAAAGTATAGGTAGATAAGCAGCCGGTTACTTAAAAGAAATACTGGTGTGTGGAGAAGTGGTGTCAAAGGTAGCACATGGATGTGTAAATTAGCTGAATTATTTCTGAAAACGGCATTAAACCATTTAACCCTTTTCCCTCATACGACAATTGTGCAGCGGACGACTTTGAACACATTTTGTCAAAAAATGAAAACTCTTTAATTGAATGGATACCCTATGACTAAATGTGGAAAACATTGTGGCAAAAGGAGAAATTGTCGTTTAAAGCAATTTCTTATTTTGTCACTATGTTTACGAATAGCCGTCTGGTGCAGAGGCGCCAGAAAGCGTCTACATGAGGGAAAGTGTTAACATCAAACGGAGCTAAAGCGATGAATCACATCACACGTCGTCCGATACGCCTCATTTCCTATCAGAGGAGTTAGATTACTCCTGCTATAGTAAACCGTAGTGCATACACAATTGACGATGATATTTCACTTTTGAAATTCCATTTCGTTTTATCCCGAAGTGTATTGTATTAACTCTTTCAGCGCCAACTTGATTTTAAAGTAGATTATTCCATGTTCAAAATCAGACGTCTCCATTTCTCGTGTAATAGTGTTTTGGACTATTTTGAAATCTAAAAGTCAAACAATGCTTAAGGTGAGACAGGTCGTCACGAGCTGACTCACCTGAATCAGTATTATTTACAAAGACCTCAATAATGCCATTGGCGCTGAAAGGGTTTAATCGTTTTCTCTGAATGGGAAATTAATTGTTTATAAATAGGAGTTTGCGTTTGCACTTCAATATCGATTGTTTATAAATAGGAGTTTGCGTTTGCACTTCAATATCGATTGTTTTCTGACTTTCCAGTATCATACTTGTTTTATTATTTGTTTTCATTTTCGTGTAGATTCGTATTTTTAAATGTATGAATGAAGGGTCATATTTGGACATGTTCTGACTTACTAGAATACAACCATAACTTATAAAAATAATAGATTTGATTCAATTTTATTTGATTAATACAAACGGCGCCAGTACATGTTACGTCATCAAGAATCAGATGGTGGAATGTCAATCGTGACCTACTACATGTACACTATATTTAAGATGTCATTTTATTTGTTAAAAATTGTGAATGTAAAACAGAGAGATATCTTATCAAAACTACGCTTATCGTCACATCATTTATATATAGAGTCCGGAAGACACATATTTCCAAGATGTGAACGAATTTGTGAAATGTGCACAAAGGAAGACATTGAAGACGAATACCATTTCGTTTTAATATGTCATAAATACAAGACATTAATACACCAGTATATCCCTCGATACTACTATATACGAGACCAAGCATGTTTAAATTTATTGGGCTTATCCAATGTGAAAATGTAAAGACTTTAAACAACTTAGCAAACTATGTGATATGTGCTCAGAAACTAAGAACATAACATTTTTAAATCACCCCTCTCGTATTAACATACATACATACATTTGTATTAGCATCGGCAAAGTACATTGCCTTTAGCCATTTACAATTGAAATATGGCAAA
>JAUELF010258482.1:0-11480 GCA_031471495.1 Clinocardium nuttallii
CTATAATATATCACTTTAAATACTGATGCAGTGTTGTTGTCTCTACTATAATATATCACTTTAAATACTGATGTTAATGTAATTTGTAACTAACGGGCTATACAATTGGACCCACTCTTTTCGCCTTATTCATCAACTGAGTCGTACAATAAACACGCGTACGCTGACGAGTTGAATTATCTACAAAAATACCATGAAAACAGTTAACCCTTTCCAACATACAACACATATATGCAGCAGACGACTTTGAAAATTATATACAAAAACGTAAAAAATCTCCATAAATGAGAGTTTAATTATTAAATAGAGTTGAAAACATTGTGGCAAAAGGAGAGCAATTTCTTCTTGTGTCACAATGTTTTCAAAAGACGTCTGTATCTAGTGCGTGTGTGTAAAATACTTTATACAGCTAATAATTGTTTACAGTACAGAAGATATGATTAAATTCTCTTTTCTATATAATTCCTTCCCTAACCCGTAATAATACCTCCATTTATATTGACAATGATACATTATTCCGGATAACAAGGCTATATAATTATTGTCCATATCTTACAAAAAACCGACACACGTGACTTTGCCACAAGCGAAAATTCAGGTCAGCCTCCACACAGTCTGTAAATGAACGTCCGAGATAACAATAAAGACATTGTCCTGAAATCCCGTAGTGAACGATTACTATTAAAGACAACCACAATCTATGATTTTAACATGTTTGTCATTTTAATAAAGTCTGGAAAGGTGCGTTGTTTTTTGTAACCGTTGACCCAATGTCGACGTTAAGATGGTTATTGATGTTATATATATACATGTACAGTCAAACTTGCCATAAGCAGCAACACAGGAGAAATTCGGCCGCTAAACAAAGACGGTTGCTTAATACGAATTGAAATTAAAAGGACATGTTGTTTTGGTTAATTCTCAATGTGTTGCTTAATACTTGTTGGCTGCCTAACAGAGGTGACCGCTGACACAATATATAAGTATATCTTTGATGGGTCATTAATAGTTGATATTCAAAATTGTAAAAATTGCATTGTTCTCCTTTAGCTGACAAATCAATAAAAGAAAATATTTTAACATTGAGAAAATAGTTGATTAACTCCTACAATGCGAAATGACATTTGTGTTTGAAACAAAAACCACAAGCAGACACTTTTGGCGAAAGGAGAAAGTGTTGGCCTTTACCAATTTTCGTTTCCCCCACAAAGTTTTACGTCAGCCGATGAATCATGAGACGATTTATAGCTTACACCAAATTCGCAATAGACGACATTAAACAATTATCTAGGTAAAATATGAAACATCTACCGCGCAATAGATGTCTGACCATTTAAGAGAGATGAAAACATTGAGGCAAAAGAAGAAAATACATGAACAATTTAACCTTTTTGTTTAAGTATATTCAAAATTTATCTTCTACAGATGTGTCAAAATACATCTGTACGAGGGAACAGACAAAGAAAATGCTAACTTGATAAGGAGGCGTTGGCAGACATGAAATTCGCCATTACACACTCCGGTTTCAAAGATCTGATGGGAATGTCATGATTCTATAGTATCACAAAGTCCATTGTCTCAGTAATACTTACCACCATACAGACACATTGTGGCACGTCTGTAGCAGACGACTTTTGAAAAGATAGCCACAAAAAGACAAAATTACTCATACTTACCAATTTCTCCCTTTGCCACAATGTTTTCAACTCTATCAATTGTTAAACTCTCATTTATGGAAAGTTTTCACATTTTTGCCTATATGGTTTCAAAGTCGTCTGCTGCAGATTTGTTGTATGTGGAAAAAGGTCCATTCTTATCTATGCAATACACTATATAAAACAATATACCTGTACCGACGGCCGTATCGTATTCACGAGAACCACGTAGGACGAAAAGGGGCTGTATTTGCACAACTTTATACAATCACACCTACAGAACATGAATGTAAAACAGATAACGCAGGGAAAAAACCCAACGACTCATTTTGACGCAAAACCCGACTCATTTTAACGCCAAAAAACCCGACTCATTTTAACGCCAAAAAACCCGACTTATTTTAACGCCAAAACCCCCGACTCATTTTAACGCATATGCAGCGTAAAACTGATACAAACGAGGCAAAGAAGAAATTTCTCATACTATAAAACATTCCTTTTGCCACAATATTTTCATATGTATTCAATAATGTTACCATAAAACCCACGTATTCCTGGATTTCAAGGTCTTCTGCAGTACACGTGTTGTATGTGAGAAAATGTTAAGAGTTGATGGTAAGTGTAGATTCATGTACGCAGTGTACGAGTTTGGACGAGCTGCACTGCAATAAGGCCGATGTTCGCCTAACGTAGCTCACGTGGATATATTATATGAGCCGTCCCTCGAGAAAACCAACATTATGGCATCTGCGTAATGTATCGACCAGATCAACCTTGGCTGTCCGGGCAGACTGATCCGGGTCGACATATTCCGTCATAGGGGGATAGAGTAATGATTCCTGAAACAGGAAATCCAAAGGAGACGAAACGTGTCTGTCCGGGTTAGGCTGCACGGCATGCTTAGGCGGATCAGGATCGACACTATACGCAGAGTCCACAATGTCGGTTTTCTCGCTGGACGGCTCATATTTCCTCCATATCGCTAAGACAGGCCTGAAACACTGGTGTGAGGATTAACTTGGAAATATGTCCAGAAGATATCGGATACATCTCGCGAGAAAACCAACATTGTGGACTCTGATAAGATAAGATAAGAGACTTAATTTAAAGAGGGTGAACATATTTAGTTTAAAACTAATCTTCCACATGACCCTCTATTATTTACAATACATATAACACAAATACATATGAAATATCAAATGACTGTAAATGTACATAACATAACAAAATATGAACATCATCATCAATTAAAATATATCACTCTCTTTACCCACACATGTACTGCACTTGACAGTGATATATATATAGCAACAACAATATATACATACAAAAACAATAAAACAATGCATAAGATAAAAAACAATTAAACATTTATCTATCGGGCAACCCCTGTATACAAAGTTCTCTGAATAGTTATCGTAAAAAACTGCCACTACAAGTAATTGACTTGTCATAAACAAATAAAATTATATAATCAAGTATAGCTTTTACTTTCAAAGAATACAACAATAAATTAATATAAATCATAAACAGTTAGTTATAATAACGACATATTCTCGGGGACAAAACCCCAGTAAATAAAGTTATGGTATAAACAAATCCAGTACAAATAAATGACTTGTGATAAAAGATGAACTCATATAATACAGTATATGTATTACTTTCAAAGAAGACAGGACTACAACAATATCATAAGCTATTAGTTATAATAATGACTTTATCTCGGACAACATCAGTTAAGAAAGTTCTCTGAAGTGTTATAGTACAAACAAATCTTCCACGACAAGTAATTGACTTGCCATAAAAAATGAAGTCATACAATACAGTTTAGTTATTACTTTCAAAGAAGACAGCAATAAAACAATATCATAATCAATTAGTTATAATAACGCCATTAGCTCTGACGACACCATTATAAATAGTTTTCTGAAGTGTTATGGTACAAAAATAAGCACCCATAAACCATCTCCCGTGATCGAGTGGTTTGCGTCGGGGATTTGGAACAGGGCGTTCCGCGTTCAATCCCCGGTCGCGGCGCTCATGGTGGAGTGCCCTTGGGCACGGCACATTTCCTAGCCTACTGTAACGGTTTGTTTACAGCGGAATCATAAATAAAAGAACTGTTGCAGCGATATGACTATATATACTGTTGAAAGCGGCGTTAACGCCAATATAACTTATCAGCTTCGACTACAAGTAATTCACTTGTCATACAAGATAGATGATCCTGATTGAACTCTAACTCTTTCTTAGCGCTTGTCCTTGGATGATTTATTTATTGCACGGATCAAACTTCCACCATTAATCAATCACATAAAAGGCATTTACTGGAGCCGTGCCAGTCGATTTCGGGTCTTATTGACTCTCCATAGTGCGATGGCATAAAGACGAATTGACGTAACACTAATAGAGCTACAGTTATAGCTTTTGTCAATAATTACATCTTCCAATAAATAACATGTAGGTGGAAAGTGAAGGCTCTAACATACTGTGCTGATGTATAGGCTTGCATGAGTCTACATGGTACGCCGATGAATTTAGACACCAAATCGTTTGACGCTATGACGTCATAATTACGGCGAATCTATATATGAGTCCTTTATTCACATTAGCTTGCATATTGTGGAAGTAATATACTTCATACAAGCGAATACATCATTCCGTCCACTGAACTCCAACATAGGACAACACAGTACCTTCGTGACTGTCAAGCTATTTTCTCGAAAACTCGAACCTTCACACAGGTGGTCTGTGTCTACCTATTTTCATGACAGCGACAGGCAAACAAGATTGCTAGAACAGAACAGAACAGTATCTTTATATCTCTCAGGTACATACATTGAACATCATAAGGAATAACAATACTTTCATACATTGTCAACATATAATTTCAGTCACGTGAACATTTTATTACCAATATATGGACAACACAAAAGATGATTTACTTTCTTTCTATTTATTAGGCCTATTTTTTTTATAGATGGAAAGAAACCAATATGAATGCTTGCCAGAAGTATATACGTTTTATATCTTATATAAACTTGATGCTTAAAAGCACTTAATGGGAACTTTATGTCCTTGGCATGCCAGAGATTAAGTTTACAAAGAGCTGAAGACCAAAACCGTATCCTTTCCATGCCGGGGTTAGATATTAACCTCTTTGACTCCGCATGAACTACTATATTCCTTTATGTGTCGGTATTAAATTGCTTTTTTTTCTGCCCGTCGCTGAATAATCTGTAACATTACTTTCTACTCTCTTCCGAGGGATGATCCTATAATGTATATGATATACGAGCCGTGATGTTGGTAAATCAACCTTATTACATCGAAGGTCAAAGCTCAAAATCGTTAATTGGCATATAAACATTATGCTATTGCCAGTAACATTATATAGGTATATATGAGCCGTCTCGCGAGAAAACCAACATTATGGTCTCTGATTAAAGTGTAGATCCGGATCAGCCTAAGCATGCCGCGCAGGCTTACTCGGTTAGACACGGTTCGCCTTTTGTGGATTTTCTGTTTCAGGAATCATTACCCTATACCTCTATCCATCGAAGGCGGAATGCGTCGGTCCGGATCAGTCTGCGCGGACAGGCTGATCTGGTCGACACATTACGCAGATGCCATAATGTTGGTTTTATCGCGGGGCGGCTCATATGTCGTTTAAACACTTTAAAACAATTATCAGTTATATCACTGGAAAAGGCTACCAATTATACTGGTCCTTTTATCCTGACACAAGCCAGTCGGTCTTAATGCGTATCCGCACACATTGGCAGCACTTACTTCTAAATTTAAAGTATTAGGCAAAATCCGCTCTATTAAAAAAACATGATCAAGAACGAAATCTATATGATTATGATGTCATCCCTCTAACCAAGTGCACTCTTTCATTTTCGTGTGAGTATATATTGATTGATTAATTGATCCCTCTAACCAAGTGCACTCTTTCCTTTTCGTGTGAGTATATATTGATTGATTAATTGACTGGTGTTCCCAAGAAACTGACTGATTATCCATATAGACGTAGCCAATTGGTGGAAGACGAATGACGAATTGACTTTTGTCAAACGTCGGTAAGAAAGTTGGCTGAGCTGGGATTCGAACTCACAACCCCTAGATTGACAGCCATCATCGCTACCAAATGAGTTACCGGGGATTGGCACAAAACTATATTGAACGCAGCGGTAAACACAATGCAAACATACAAACATCGGAGCGATTAAACAGATATGTACATAAAACGAAAAAAAATACATTATAAAATAATATAAGGAGAAACAGTGTAATACAGTGGTGCATTGGTAGAGCGTCGGACTCTCGTAGCAAAGTTTCAAGGTTCGAAAGCTGTGATAAGCGGTTACTGCCTTTCGGATTTATTTTCACATAAACTTTGTACGGGTTAAGTCTCCAGGAAGCACACATCGAGCGCGGTTTATATAAAACTGAAATCATGTTTCACAATCTTTGTAAAATAAATGAATTTAACTAAAAATAAATAGTGAATGTAAGTGTAGAGTGTCTCTAAAGAAATCATAATATCAACAAATTGTTTCCTTCAACACTTGTTTTTATACTGGAGCAACAGCATTGAATTGCAAATTACTTCTTCAGTGAGTTCACACGTGATGGAATAATCTCTGTAAATAGCTGTTATCTTTTGTGAATTTTAATTGAGGAAAAATGCACGATCGATTTAGATTTCTCAATGTATTGTCGCTAACAAAAACTAATGATATAAGATTGTCACATGTAGGATACTACTTCCTATGCGTACACAGTGTACGGATCCAAAACCACGGCTAAATGCTGCTTTAATAGCACTCACGCCATCTACTAAAAGATCCAACGTATTGAAATAAGTCCTCGACCTCGCTTCAGTAAAAACGCTTGTATGAACTCATCATATTTATTTATCTTTGCGTCATCCAATCAAATGTGTCGCTCATAAACTCGTTAGATATCAATAGGGGATAGATATAGAGACATTGGTGATGACCGAGTTTTT
Source organism: Clinocardium nuttallii (assembly GCA_031471495.1). Classification (NCBI taxonomy): domain Eukaryota; kingdom Metazoa; phylum Mollusca; class Bivalvia; order Cardiida; family Cardiidae; genus Clinocardium; species Clinocardium nuttallii. The sequence continues at coordinate 6,670 of JAUELF010258482.1, forward strand.
CGATTATATAGTAGATATTTTGATAACATGATTTGAATGATGCGGTTTCATTGGTCAGAAAAACGAGCACCTGCTCACATAAATATATATGTCTGGATTTGGTTCCTTTTATGCCAGGTCGTCACATCCTATATACGCCCAGCGAGATATTTTGATCTGATTGCAATTTTAATGCTAAAAGACGAAATCACTTTAACGATTTAATCTGCATATTCGGCATGCGGGAACACTTCAGTCGTCTTCTTATCTTTAAATACGACTAGATTGATTGAAGTTTTTACAGCGAAGATGTGCACGAGGGAAATGCATGGGAATGATGGTAATGATGATGCTAACATTGGGTGTTACCGTGGGATTAATTTTTTCTTCCAAGCACTACTATTAGTTTATGTCCTGCTAAAAGATTGCAACAACATGTTGTTACAATATGTAGATACAACCGCTTAGCTTGAAGCTGTCTTTGTTAGTTCCAATTCAAAACTTAATTCCGTTGAATTCACGAAACTGGCATGTTAACCCTTATGTTTTGGCAAATCGTTGAATATTTGATCCCGTCTATTTGGGAAATATACACGTTGCGATTTCTGTACAGTGTAGGTTAAGAATCGTAACCATCTGCTCAGAATTATCTGAATCTACACGAGTTTCCAACAAAAACATTCTAACAGGCTTATGTAAATATTATATGTTTAGTGCTCCAGTCAATCTCCTATGCAGCGTGGCCGTCCCTTACATTCACTAACATGTAAATGTAATGAACCGATAGTGGAAGAGTGTGTGCTCTAGTGTCAACACGTTTTGACACGAGTTAATTCAAGTGGCGTTCGATTCAACGACCGCCTCGGCAAAAGCCCGTTTTGACCCGAGTTAAATCGAGTGGCGTTCGTTTTAACGACTACAGTCCGCATGTTCGGTGTATTTTTTCTGATCTACATTGTTCACACAGGCCAATTAAAACCCTTTCCTTGGCTTATCGGATACTGTACAAGGAAATAATAAATAATCAGAATGTTTGGACCAAGATTAGAACACACACACGGTGCTTGGTGTAAACTATTTGCGATTGTTGTTAACAATTATGTATTCTGTTGTTATTGATGGTGTTATACGTATACGCCTCTCGATTTTTTAGTTTTCTTGGTAAGTGACCGGTACTAACTAATGGTCCGTATATCCTGACTCTATCGAATCCGTCGTAATTATATGGCCACAATCCTGATTGCCAAGAAAGGAAAGCCGTAATATTACTTCCACAAACGTCTGTGCGGCAGAAATAAATGTGTTTTTTGTGTGTGTTTGCAGGAACCGTGTTTTCTACTTCGGATTCTGACCTTCACGTCTCTGATATGAAATAGAATGAATCTTCCAGTGGTGTGACTTAGATTTGTTATTACAGTTCACCTTCTTTCTGTAAGTATCCATTGTTTCCCCTTAATTTTCGTGAATTGTGTACCACATTTGTCATTACGTTGTAGCAAGTATCTAAATATAACAAAATACGCGTGAGAGATGTAAGATATTAAATTACAGTTCACTTTCTTTTAGTTAGTATGAACTGGATTCCCATTTACACGCCATAGCAGATATCTAAATACAGCAAAGTACGCGTAGTATGGCATTAGTGCACTTGAACGATTTTAAGTGACAGAATATTTTTATATTCGTTATTTGGTACATGAATACACAAGGTTTATAACTGAGTCGCAATTTTGGCCATCCCAATCGTCGGTTAAACCACATCGCGTGTAAAAAGTCATGACCGCCCCTTTCGTAGACGAACGACGATGCCTCCGCAGCAGACGACTGTTGAAAACATTTCTACAAACAGATGTTTGCTCACAATGAACAAATTCTCCTTTTGCCTTTATGTTTTCCAACTCTATTAAATGATTAATCTTTCTTACGTAGATCTCTTTCTATATTTTTTCTAGATATTTCCAAAGTCTTCTGCTGCAGATTTGTTGTATGTCGGAAAGGGGTAACAAATCAACAGTAAAAAACAAACAGTGATGAATAATACTCTAGCGTTTTGCTTCAAAATATTTCTTTTAGCATTGCATTGTCATGTACCGATGACATATGCATCAAACAAATGTTTCTATCCATGGTTAGTCGTTTGGATGATAACATTTTCCCACTTGTTAACGCATTTCGGCGCATATGCACGCGGGGAAGAATTAACGTACAGTATAGAGTCAGTATGGACATTATATTGGTATGAGTAGACCTTCATCGTAAAAAAGGGAGAATGAAGCAGTCTTTTAAATTTAAAGCCTTTTTGTAGTACAATACCCCTCCCCCCACTCCTCCCCCAAAAGCTCTAAGAATGAGAGCAAAGGCATTAAAAAGAGTTGAAAACATTTCGGCAGAAGGAGACATTGTGCATTATTTTGCCATTTTATTACAAACCCCTTTAGCTGTACATGCGTCAAAATGGCAAGTGAGACAGAGTGTACCGAGCTGTCTGATTATATTACGCGTGACATTGTCATACGTATGAAAGCCTTTACATAACTAACTATGTCCGTATGAGAAAAAATAAATAGCCGACTGTAACGTTCCGTCTGCTTGATCTTTGAATTGCAGGCCACTCGAATGATGCATATAAGAGGATTATGTTACCGTTGATTAATGCGAGGCTTAGCTATTTCCCATATACAACAAATCTGCAGCAGACTTCTGTGAGAACATCGTGTCAACAACCTGAAGAATCTCCATAAAAGCTTAATTGTTAAATACAGTTGAAAACATTGTGGCCAAAGGAGAAACTGCTCACCATTAGCAATTTCACCTGTAGCCACAATGGTTTCAACAGTCGTTTCTGCTATTGCGTCAAAATGCGTCTGCAGGTGGGACAGGGTTGAAGAACCGTGTACCCTTTTAATTGTTGTGCTTCGCTGGCAACCTACTCACTGTTTCTTTTATTGACGAAGTTCATTTGTTTAAAAATGCAACAGTATTTCAGTTAGTCACGATGTTTCTTGGTAATGTTCCAGTGCTGGCGATCTTCCGATATAATTTAGCCGAGCCTCGGTACCTCAGTCGGTAGCGACGCGGGCTGCCAATCCAGGGGTTGTGAGTTCGAACCCCAGCTCGGCCAACATTCTTTCCGACGTTTGACAAAAGTCACTGTGACATCATTTGTTTTCACCAATGGGAAAAATCAGCCAGTTGCTTGGAAAGTATGTTATGTGGAGTACTGGTGTGAGGAAACCAGGAAACATATGAGTAGGTGGACAGGCCGCCGTGATATGACTGAAAAATCAATCAATTCGGTATGTTTATCATAATACCATCGGGATAGACGTATAGATAACCTAGACATCATGATTGCAAAGTAGAAAAGCATAAACGAGCCGTTCTGCGAGAAAATCAACTTTATGGCATCTAGGTAAAGTATCGACCCAGATCAGCCTACGCAGTCCGCGCAACCTGATCTGGGCTGACACATTCCGTCTCAGTAGGATATAGGTATAGAGTAATGATTTCTGAGACAGACAATCCACAGGAGGCGAAAAGTATCTGTCCAGGTTAACCTGCGCGACATGCTTAGACTGGTCCGGATCGATACTTTACGCAGAGTCCACAATGTTGGTTCTCTCGAGAGACGGCTCAATTACGGTTCTTTATAAAATATGTAGTGTAAATATGTAGTGTGACCCGAACTTAATCGAGATTAAACCTAGTTACTCAATAATTCAAAACATTGCATGTCTAGCAATTATAACTCAGAATGCAAAATTGTAAAAAATGAGTTTAAAAAACAGTTTTGGGTTTGTTTTCACTATCAGCGAAACATTAACAATCCTTTAAAAAACGTTCATCTAATTATTTTCTCTCATATCAAAGGTCTCGAGTTTGAATGCCGTGATGAGCGAGTTTTGCTAAAAAGAATATTTTTCACACAAACGGCGGAAATGCCTATACTCGTAAACTGCACAGGTAACAGACATCGAAGGTGATTAATAAAAGCTGCAATAATTATAAGACAAATAAGTTTGATATTGAGATAATGCTTTATTCCAGATATATAGCAAACATCCTCCAAATTTCTTAAAATAATCGTTTTGTTTGATTTAGTGACTTATACATAAATTTTATGAGCATTTAAATTCTTATTGGCCTGAGGTATTAAATAAAATATATGAGCCGTTCCACGAAAAATCAAACACTTTATGGACTGTGCTTGGTGTATCGACCCATATCAGCCCTCGCAGACCACGCAGGCTTCTCCTGGCCGACACATTCCGTCTCAGGGAGATAGAGATAAAAAGAGTATGTTTCATGAAAAAAAAAATCCACAGTCTGCTCGGAATAGCAGGTTCGATAATTTACCCATAGTCCACAATGTTGGTTTTCTCGCGGAACATCTGATAAGATTTAGGGACGTATTGACTTTCTGGTTTGATATCATATTGGCGAACGACCAGGGGCCATGCTTTCTGGGATTTTAATTTGTCAAAATTTGCATCTTGAATTATATTACATGCAGAAGGTCAGTGAATTATCGTTGAGACTGTGCAAATACGCAGGCTCGCACGAATCTACACTATTTGCACAGACAACAATATCTAAAATCGCTTAATGTAGTAATTCGTTTGGTAAGCTAACATCTCTGTCAACATGGATTTAGTGTTATCAGGGCCGTTTTATTGGGTAATCAAAGTACTGAAAGTACTGCCGGAAGGTGATTTTAGAGGGATGTCAGACAGGTGCAGCTGGGATAATGAATTATATGCAAGGTATGAACAGATCATGGCTAGGAACTATGGATAAGAAGAATCGAGAGCAAATATATGCGGGAAAATAAT
>JAUELF010258493.1:0-11479 GCA_031471495.1 Clinocardium nuttallii
TGGGTTAACCAGATGATTTATCCTATGTGGGAATGGGTTAAAGAGATGATTTGTCTTATGTGGGAATGGGTTAAACATATGATTTGTCGTATGTGGTAATGGGTTAAACAGATGATTTGTCCTATGTTGGAACTTGATTAAACCGATGATTTGTCGTATACATGTGGGACTTGGTTAAACCGATGATTTGTCTTATGTGGGAATGGGTTAACCAGATGATTTATCCTATGTGGGAATGGGTTAAAGAGATGATTTGTCTTATGTGGGAATGGGTTAAACAGATGATTTATCCTATGTGGGAATGGGTTAAAGAGATGATTTGTCTTATGTGGGAAAGGGTTAAACAGATGATTTATCCTATGATGTACACTGTAATGGGTTAAAGAGTCTTTATTTCACTTTACAAGCGAGTTGATATATTCATATCTTAATCTGTCACTTTCATTACTTTGATTATTTGAAGTATAACACAAGATCGGACATTTATGAAGAGAATGATTTATTTTGAATAACATTTCCAAAGTTAAAAATAGTTGGCGTTTGTCTGTCATATATATTGCTTAACACTTTCCATCAAACAGACGCGTATTGACGATTCTGCAACACACGACTTTTGAAAACATTGTGACAAAAGGAGAAATTACTCACAAGTGTTCTTTTGCTACAATGTTTTCAACTCTATGCAATACTTATGTTTCTTGTTTTCACTAGGATGTTTTAAAGTCGTCTGCTGCAGATTTAATACATGTGGAAGGGGGGCGGGGGCGGGTAATATAATCAACTTATTACTCCCACAATTATTTCGATAACATGACAACATGACGCTGTCGATCTTGGACGCTTAAGCATCAGACGAAAGTTGACAGAATTTGGGTGAAAATGAAACAACAGTTAATATGAGGTTTCGCTGTTTGCCCTGATGATAGCCTATGTATACAATTTACGCTGTTTCCTTTGATGATAACCTATGTATACAATTTTCGCTGTTTCCTTTGATGATAACCTATGTATACAATTTACGCTGTTTGCTTTGATGATAACCTATGTATACAATTTACGCTGTTTCCTTTGATGATAGCCTATGTATACACTTTACGCTGTTTCCTTTGATGATAACCTATGTATACAATTTACGCTGTTTCCTTTGATGATAACCTATGTATACAATTTTCGCTGTTTCTTTTGATGATAACCTATGTATACAATTTACGCTGTTTATTTCGATGATAACCTATGTATACAATGTACGCTGTTTCTTTTGATGATAACCTATGTTTACAATTTACGCTGTTTCTTTTGATGATTACCTATGTTTACTATTTTCGCGGTTTCCTTTGATGAAACCCTATGTATACCATTTTCGCGGTTTCCTTTGATGATAACCTATGCATACAATTATCGCTTTTACCTTTGATAATAACCTATGTATACCATTTTTGCTGTTTCCTTTGATGATAACCTATGTATACCATTTTCGCAGTTTTCCTTATGCCCTTTTCGCTGTTTCCACTAATGATTGTCCATGTATTCTTCCCCTTTTCCACATTTTAGCGCATGTTCAATGGACGACTTTTTAGGACATTCCATTATTCTATAATTGTGTTTGTATGTGTTCATAATTGTGTTTGTATGTGTTCATAATTGTGTTTGTATGTGTTCATAATTGTGTTTGTATGTGTTCATAGTTGTGTTTGTATATGTTCATAGTTGTGTTTGTATGTGTTCATAGTTGTGTTTGTATGTGTTCATAATTGTGTTTGTATGTGTTCATAGTTGTCTGTTCAAAACTCGTTTAACTTTTCATTTATTTCATCCAGATGTTTTCAAGTTCGGAGGGGCTTTATCTGACCTAACTTTTCATTATTTCCTCCACATGCTTTCACGTTTGAAAAACCTTTATTCTGATATCAAGTGCTGGGTGAATGCTCCCTTTCATTTTTTTTATTTCAAAGGGAATGCATAACTTTGCTTCCTTTACTTAAATCAGTTCTGAATAGCAAGCGTTTGGCATACTAGTTCATCAATTAAATAGTCTAACATCGAAGTTAATAGGTTTAAAGCTGGACATCAAAACTCATGATTAAATACTTGTTGTCAGAAGTACATTGATGTTAAACCTAATTAATTAGTTTACGATTTCATAACTACAGACGCTTCCATTTTTTAAAACATTGTGAGAAAAAGAAACAAGAGCAATTTCTCAAATCGCTAATCATTAATAAAACTCTTTTATGGATTGTTTTCACATTTTAGCAATGATGTTTTCCAAGTCGTCTTCTCTCGATTTATTGTATGTTGGGAAAGGTTAAACCTTTTCCCTCATATAGACGCTTTCTAACGCCTCTGCAGCAGACGGCTTTTTGAAAACATAGTGACAAAAGAAAAAAATGCACAAAACGTCCAATTTCTCCTTTTGTCGCAATGTTTTCCGCTTTTAGTCATAGGTTATCCATTCAATTATAGCGATTTTCTATTTTTTGACAAAATATGTTTCAAAGTCGTCTGCTGCAGAATTGTCGTATGAGGGAAAGGGTTAATGGAGTAAGGAGGATCAAATAACTAGAGTTACGTATACATTAGTGTACACACTTTCTCTTTAACCCTTTCTCGGATAGATAATTGTCGATGAGAGAATATACTCACAGGACACGAACACGGACAGAGAATTGTCGATGAGAGAATATACTCACAGGACACGAACACGGACAGAGAATTGTCGATGAGACAATATACTCACTAGACAAGAACACAGACAGAGAATTGTCGATGAGACAATATACTCACTAGACAAGAACACAGACAGAGAATTATCGATGAGAGAATATACTCACTAGACACGAACACGGACAGAGAATTATCGATGAGACAATATACTCACAGGACACGAACACGGACAGAGAATTATCGATGAGACAATATACTCACAGGACACGAACACGGACAGAGAATTGTCGATGAGACAATATACTCACAGGACACGAACTCAGACAGAGAATTGTCGATGAGACAATATACTCACAGGACACGAACACGGACAGAGAATTGTCGATGAGACAATATACTCACTAGACACCAACACGGACAGAGAGTTGTCGATGAGACAATATACTCACAGGACACGAACACGGACAGAGAATTGTCGATGAGACAATCTACTCACTAGACACGAACACGGACAGAGAGTTGTCGATGAGACAATATACTCACAGGACACGAACACGGACAGAGAGTTGTCGATGAGAGAATATACTCACAGGACACGAACACAAACAGAGAGTTGTCGATGAGAGAATATACTCACAGGACACGAACACGGACAGAGAATTATCGCTGGGAGACGATAGAATAGACACGATAGCTGACAGAGAATTGTCGATGAGAGACGATAGAACAGACACGACAGCTGACAGAGAATTGCCGCTGAGGGACGATAGAACAGACACGACAGCTGACAGAAAATTGTCGCTAAGAGACGATAGAACAGACACGACAGCTGACAGAGAATTGGCGCTAAGAGACGATATAACAGACACGACAGCTGACAGAAAATTGTCGCTAAGAGACGATAGAACAGACACGACAGCTGACAGAAAATTGTCGCTGAGAGACGATAGAACAGACACGACAGCTGACAGAGAAGTTTCGTCGGGACAAGCTAGAACAGACACCGGAAAACTGACAAAGAATCGCGATGAGATAATATCCTGATCAGACTGTATAGAGGCTAACAGTGTGATAAAGAAAATATCCGGCTTTTGTCCAATATCTCACATTTTTCTCCACCAAAGTCCTCCAGTAAAAAAAAGGGATTTGATTTAATGTAATCGTACACGTTCATACAGTTAAGGGTGTCATTGGTGATTAATGCAAAAGTGACTCTATCAAAATAACATTAAAAACGTAAATGGAGGGCTATGTTATAAATTGACCAACTGTCACCTCCCCCCGGATTATGTTGCAATATTTCACATACATTATGGTTTCGACACGTCACGGGAAATCGACATTCCTTTTGTTTTAAGAAATTAAAGCAGCTTCTCTATTTTTTAGACTGGCCTCTTTTCGTTTTTGTTGTGAGATTTGGGAGTAAGGGACATTGTTCCGTCGTTCTTTTTTCACACTGTTTTATACTACTTTTAAGGGTTAAATCGATAAAAAAACGAGCAAGGTATACCACAACGTTTTCAACACTTTTGAACAAGCATTCTTTCATTTTATAAAGATATACCATAAGTTTTGACTGAATGTTCTCAAAATTGTCTGCTTAAGATTTGTCGTATTTTGGAACAGGTTAAATGTGAGGCCATGCCTTTCGCAAACGTATCTAAGCATCTAAGCAAAACTATGGAGAATCTGTATGTGGCAAAGTTTTATTATCGAAAAGTGTTGCACATATTGTGGCTAAACCAACATTACAAACCACTCTCCCACTACAATTCCTACGATTACCACTCTGCCACGTCTAGATCCCAAACGCTTATTGGGTCACGAGAGATCGAGGGGAACTAGATATCTGGGGTTACGAGAGTTAAAGGGGGACATCTAAATATCTGGGGGTTACGAGAGAAGGAGGGGGACAACATCTAAATATGTGAGGTCAAAAGAGATCGAGGAAGATGAGGACATCGAAATATCTGAGGTTATAAGAGATCGAGTGGCAACACATCTGAATATCTGGGGTTATAAGCGATCGATAGGAAAACAAATATAAATATATGAGGTCAAAAGAGATCGAGTGGAAAGACATCTGAATATCTGGGGTTACGAGCGAAGAAGGAGAGCGACATCTAAATATCTGGGGTCACGAGAGAAGGAGGAGAACGACATCTGAATATCTGGGGTCACGAGAGAAGTAGGAGAACGACATCTAAATATATCGGGTTATGAGAGAAGGACGAGAACGACATCTGAATATCTAGGGTTATGAGAGAAGGAGGAGAACGACATCTGAATATCTGGGGTTATGATAGAAGGAGGAGAACGACATCTGAATATCTGGGGTTATGAGAGAAGGAGGAGAGCGACATCTGAATATATGGGGTTATGAGAGAAGGAGGAGAGCGACATCTGAATATCTGGGGTTACGAGAGAAGGATGAGAACGACATCTGAATATCTGGGGTTATGAGAGAAGGACGAGAACGACATCTGAATATCTGGGGTTACGAGAGAAGGAAGAAAACGACATCTGAATATCTGGGGTTACGAGAGAAGGAGGAGAACGACATATGAATATCTGGGGTTACGAGAGATCGAGTAGAACGACATCTGAATGCCTGGGGTTACGAGAAAAGGAGGATAACGACATATGGATAACTGGGGTTATGAGAGAAGGAGGAGAACGTCATCTGGATATCTGGGGTTACGAGAGAAGTAGGAGAACGACATCTGAATATATGGGGTAACGAGAGAAGGAGGAGAACGACATCTGAATATATTGGGTTACGAGAGAAGGAGGTGAACGACATCTGAATATCTGGAGTTATGAGAGAAGTAGGAGAGCGACATCCGAATATCTGGGGTTACGATAGAAGGAAGAGAGCGACATCGGAATATCTGGGGTTATGAGAGAAGTAGGAGAACGACATCTGCATATATGGGGGTTATGAGAGAAGGAAGAGAACGACATCTGAATATCTGGGGTTACGAGAGAAGGAAGAGAACGACATCTGAATGCCTGTGGTTATGAGAGAAGGAAGAGAACGACATCTGAATATCTGGGGTTACACGAGAAGGAGGAGAACGTCATCTGAATAGCTGGGGTTATGAGAGAAAGAGGAGAACGTCATCTGAATAGCTGGGGTTATGAGAGAAGGAGGAGAACGTCATCTGAATAGCTGGGGTTATGAGAGAAAGAGGAGAACGTCATCTGAATATCTGGGGGTACGAGAGAAGGAGGAGAACGACATCTGAATGCCTGGGGTTACGAAAAAAGGAGGAAAACGACATCTGCATATCTGGGGTTATGAGAGAAGGAGGAGAACGTCATCTGAATATCTGGGGTTACGAGAGAAGTAGGAGAACGACATCTGAATATCTGGGATTGCGAGAGAAGGAGGAGAACGACAGCTGAATATCTGGGGTTACGAGAGATCGAGTAGAACGACATCTGAATATCTGGGGTCACGGTGGATAGAGGGGAACAACTTCTAGATAGCTCGGTTCACGATAGAACGAGGGGTTTGTCATGTATATATCTGGTTAACGAGATTTCATGGTGCATGACGTCTAAATATTTGGTGTGACGAGAGATCGAAGAGAACGACATATATATGGATTATAAGAGATCGGGGGGTAGGACATCTGAGTTCACGAGAGATCGAGAGAGGACGACATCTAGATATACGGGGTTTCGCGAAAACGAGGCAACTTCATTTCTTGTGGTCATGAGATATCGAGAGGGAACGACATCTTTATAACTGGGGGTTGCGAGACAACGAGGAAACGACATCTTTATAACTGGGGGTTACGAGACATCGAAGGAACGACATCTTTTTAACTGGGGGTTACGAGACATCAATGGAACGACATCTATATCTCTGGGGTTACGAGAGACCGAGGGGGACGACATCTATATATCTGGGGTAACGAGATATATTGAGGGGGAACGACATTTAGATATCCGGGGTTTAGATATCATATACGAATGTCTAACATGCTGTTACTCTAGACATATGAGGTTTACGACTGACTAGCTTATATACGAATGTCTTGCATGGTGTTACACTAGACATATGAGGTTTACGACAGACTAGCTGATATACGAATGTATAACCTTGTGTTACTCTAGACATGTCAGGTTTACGACTGACTAGCTTATATACAAAGGTTTAACCTGATATTACTCTAGCCATAGGAGGTTTACGACTGAGTGACTTATATACGAATGTCAAATCTCGTGTTACTCTAGACATGTCAGGTTTACGACTGACTAACTTATATAGGAATGTCTAACCTTGTGTTACTCTAGACATGTCAGGTTTACGACTGACTAACTTATATAGGAATGTCTAATCTCGTGTTTCTCTAGACATATGAGCTTTACGACTGACTAGCTTATATACGAATGTTTAACCTGATATTATTCTAGACGTATGATTTTTACGACTGACTAGCATTTATACGAATGTATATCATGGTGTTACTCTAGACATATGAGGTTTACGGCTGACTAGCTTATATACGAATGTCTATCATGGTGTTACTCTAGACATATGAGGTTTACGACTGACTATCTTATATACGAATGTATAACCTGATGTTATATAGTCTAGACATATGAGGTTTACGACTGAGTGACTTATATATGAATGTATATCATGGTGTTACTCTAGACATATAAGATTTACAACTGAGTGACTTATATACGAATGTATATCATGGTGTTACTCTAGACATATAAGGTTTACGACTGACTATCTTATATACGAATGTTTAATCTCGTGTTACTCTAGACATATGAGGTTTACGAGTGACTAGCCTATATACGAATGTTTAACCTGATGTTACTCTAGACATATAAGGTTTACGACTGAGTGACTTATATACGAATGTATATCATGGTGTTACTCTAGACATATAAGATTTAAAACTGAGTGACTTATATACGAATGTATATCATGGTGTTACTCTAGACATATGAGGTTTACGACTGACTAGCTTATATACGAATGTCTAACCTCGTGTTACTCTAGACATATGAAGTTTACGACTGACTAGCTGATATACGAATGTCTATCGCGGTGTTACTCTAGACATATGAGGTTTACGATTGACTAGCTTATATAGGAATGACATACCTCTTGTTACTCTAGACATAGAAGGTTTACGACTGACTAGCTTATATACGAATGTCTAAGCTCGTGTTGCTCTAGACATATGAGGTTTACGACTGACTAGCTGATATACGAATGTCTAACCTCGTGTTACTCTAGACATATTAGGATTACGATTGACTAGCCTATATATGAATGACATACCTCTTGTTACTCTAGACATAGAAGGTTTACGACTGACTAACTTATATACGAATGTTTAACCTGATGTTATATAGTCCAGACGTATGATGTTTACGACTGACTAGCTGATATACGAATGTCTAAACAGGTGTTACTATAGACATATGAGGTTTACAACTGACTAGCTTGTATACGAATGTCTTGCATGGTGTTACACTAGACGTTTGAGGTTTACGACTGACTAGCTTATATACGAATGTCTAACCTGATGTTACTCTAGCCATATGGGTTTTACGACTGACTAGCTTATACACGAATGTCTCACATACTGTTACTCTAGACATATGAATTTTACGACTGACTAGCTGATATGCGAATGTTTAACCTGATGTTACTACTCTAGACATTTGAGGTGTACGACTGACTAGCTTATATACGAATGTCTAACCTCGTGTAACTCTAGACGTATAAGGTTTACGACTGACTAGCTTATATACGAATGTCGAATCTCGTGTTACTCTAGACATATGAAGTACGATTGACTAGCTTATTTACGAATGTCTAACCTAATGTTACTCTAGACTTATGAGGTTTACGACTGACTGACTAACTTATATACGAATGCTTAACATGGGACTGGCTAGATCCAGTGTACAGCCACCGTGATATAATTCTAATACCGTTGTTACCAGCACAATCTCCACCACCCATCCCCATCGGATCCATTCAGACAGAACGATATCTAATACTCCCTGAACAAACATCCTTGTTTTGATCACAGCAAATACATGTTTCTTGATTTACTCATATCCTGTTGATAACGACGTAAACTCATTTGTAGTTTATGTTTTACTATACAACTAACAATTCATTTCCGGTTTTCTAAATCAGCGACATTTGCACCTGCGCGCGACTTGAACGGAAGACGGGATCTTATTTCACATGGAATACTTGAACCTTTTGTCACTTTCATGTTCTGCTATGTCCCCCAGTTCGCCTCTTAACCATTTTTCCTCATGCGTATTTTGACGCATCCAAATCAGACGATTTTAGTTCAAACGAGAAGTTGCTTGTAATGAGTCATTTCTCATTTTGCCACATACAATGCTCTTGATTCCATTGAATATAAAAACTTTGCACATGTATACGTTTTGCCTATTTGTGTGATACACATTTGTCGTTTGCGGGGAAGGAATATAATTTGAATTTCAAATAAGACGGGACCTTTGGGGAAAGCTTAGTGTTTATACTAGCTAGAAAGAGGGCGTGTTCTGCGAACATGTTTGCGCTTGGTGTTACACCACTTTCAACAGTTATGTTAACATTGTTTTCATATATTATACTCCAATGTAGTTTTATTTCATGCTAAAACGATGAGATTCTGAGTTCTATCAGTGAGAGATATATAATCCATATCAATCACACATACTATGATATATATGAAAACAATATCACTGCACTTGCTGGTTGCATCGACTCCAATCGTCACGATCTTGCGTTTAAGCTGTTAATTTCAGACGGATGCATGGTACATTCTCTCGATAGAGACGCAAACTATGGTTTTATCAAAAATACATACGCTTTCTGACGCCTCTACAGCAGACGATTTTAAAAACATTGTGGCAAACGGAGAAATTTAGTAAGTTTTTCATGTGCCACAATGTTTCAACTGAAATAAGTAATGTTAAATTTTGAGAGATTTTCCATAATTGTGTGGACATGTTTACACAACGTCGCATGCTGCAGACGTATTGTATGTTGGAAAGGGTAAATAAGAACTTTACACGTGACTATGCTCATATCTTAATACATTAATAAATTAAGTATTTAACAAACCGAACCCTCAATGGGCCGTTTCCGTTTGTTTCAATAACATGTTGGGAAAATGCATCACTCGTTGTACGACACAAGTTATTGAAACATGACTCGTGATTATAACAAACACCATTTGAGCCGTCCCTCGAGAAAACCAACATTATGGTCTCTGCGTAATGTATCGACACAGATCAGCTTGCGCTGTCCGCGCAGACTGATCCAGGCCGACACATTCCGTCTCATGGGGATAGAGGTTTAGATTAATGATTCCTGATACAGAAACTCCACAGGAGGCGAAAAGTGTTTATCGGGGTAAGCCTGCGCGGCATGCTAAGGCTGATCCGGGTCGATATATTTCGCAGTGTCCACATTGTTAGTTTTATCGCAAGACGGCTCTTTCGTTGATAACTGATTCCTTCTTTGGTACTTAACTCTTACTTTTTGTTCTTGTGGATCAAGATTTTCATCTTTATTTTTATCAACAGCGAATCGCGTGTGTTATCTTTGTGAAAACAGAAATGTATGGCGCGAATACATTTTGACCGACCAATGTCACCGAATGGTAACCTCACGAAAAATCGTCAACATCGGTTGAAAACTTTTACTAGCTATCGTCACCATTAAAGACAGCCGATCACTAAAACACGATCACTAAAACAAGTTTGTTGTTTAAGGTATTAACCCACGTACAACGCACCTGCAGCAGACGATTCTGAAAACATTGTCAAAAATGGAAAGACAAGTTATTGAAAAAAGAAAAATTCTCGTTTTTCAAAAGACGTTTGCTGAAGATGCGTCAGTATTTGGGAAAGGGATAAAGAGAAAATAACATAACGTTGGACTAAAAGACTTTTTAAATTTGGGTGAAATAGTGTTTTTCCTGGTCCTTTATGCTAAATACAAGAACTCTGTAAACAACTTCGATTCCATGTGAAGACTTATCACAGAACCCTGTAATTTCAACAACAAATCGTGAAAGGATTTATATTCTCTCTTTATATAAAGAAAACAAGTAAGATTTTATTTAGTTTTACAAAATTTCTCATTTCAATTCAATAATGGCGACAGTACGGTTATTGACGATCCCCGGGTGACTAACCAGTACGAGACTAGACCATTGGTCCTGCCGAAGGGTTCTCTACACTTTGATCGGCGTGAATTGAGATGGAAACCTGACCGTCTCATCTCACACCTTAAATTAAACAATCAACATTAGAAAAGTAGGTTCAATAGCCATGTTTCGTAAAGCGAAAACTCGAAACATTGTGTAGCTATGGGTAAAAGTAAACCACCCAAATTATAAACAGAAATGGAAAAGTAACGGAAATATGATAAGTTTTCCGTTATTTTTTTTCAAACGTAATTTAAAAGAAAATGTCACATGAAACAAGTACAAAGTTCGAAAACTACTTGAAATAATATATTCATAGACTTAATGAATGGATAAATGGATGATTTTTTTAATACAAAACCCATATAATTTAATTATTTTTCAAGTTAAAAGTTTAAACCCTTTCCTCGACATACAACAACTCCAAAGCAGACGACAACTTAGAAAACATCTAGTCAAACATATGGAAACTCTCAATAAATGATATAACAGGGATCATGCATACGTTAACAATCCCCGTGATATAACAGGGATCATGCATACGTTAACAATCCCCGTGATATAACAGGGATCATGCATACGTTAACAATCCCCGT
>JAUELF010258504.1:0-11478 GCA_031471495.1 Clinocardium nuttallii
CATTGTTGAAATGTGGGAAGGACAAGGTACAGTCCTATGAAATAGTACTCATTTTGACCTTTGACCTCTAAGTATGACTTAGATATTTAAGGTATAGGCCTGGGTCTGGAGCATGACACACCGCCTCATCATGGTAAACATTTGTGCCAAGTTTCTTGGAAATCCTATGATGCATAGTGGAGATAGGGGCCGGACAAGGTAATCGCTCATTTTTACTTCTAAGTGTAACCTTCCTCTAAATGTTACCTTGACATTTGAGGTGAACATGTGTGCCAAGTTACTTTGGAATCCCATCATGCGTGGTTGAGATGTGAGCCGGACAAGATAAAGTCCTATCAAACAGTACTCGTTTTGACCTTTGACCTTTAATTGTGACCTTGACATTTGAGGTACAGGTATTGGTCTTGTGCACGACACCTGGCCTCATCATTGAGAACGCTTGTGCCAAGTTTCTTAGAAATCCCAGATGAATGGTTGAAATGTGGGCCGGACAAGGTAGTCCTATCAAATAGTACTCATTTTGACCTTTGACCTCTAAGTGTGACCTTGACATTTGAGGCCTGAGTGTTGAACATGACATGCCACCTCATCATGGTGAACGTTTGGAAATCCTATGATGTATGGTGGAGATACGTGACGGACAAGGTAATCCTATCAAACAGTACTCATTTTGACCTTTTACCTCTTAGTGTGACCTAGAAATAAGAGGTACATGCCTGGGTCGTGTGCGCGACACCTCGTCTCATCATGGTGAACGTTTGTGCCAAGTTTCTTTCAAATCCTATGATGCATGGTTAATATATGGGCCAGACAAGGTTAGGCGTGACTGACGGACAGACAGACAGACGGAATTGACCAAACCTATAGTCCCCCAGTAGGGGACTAATAACACTTTCCGTGCTAATAGACAACTTTTCAAGTCTTATGCAGCTGTCATCTTTTGGAATCATTGTAGGAACAAAATATGTGCCTTTTTTCCCATGATATGTTCATTTCTTTTTCAAAAGTTTTACTTCTCAATGTCTAGATGTTAACAAATATTTCCCAGACGTTTTGAAAGCAGAATAATCTTAAGATAATATAAAGTATGCAGATAAATTGTATTTCCTTACCAGTTGATATGACTGTTACACAGCCAGCTGTAGAATTCTCATTTAACTTCGAGGTGATCATTCCTGATGCCCCCTGATACAGCTGGTTACAGTCTGAAAAATATGTCAACTCTGATCATTCACCCTTTCCCTATTTCAGACATCAACTCTGATCATTCACCCTTTCCCTATTTCAGACATCAACTCTGATCATTCACCCTTTCCCTATTTCAGACAACAACTCCGATCATTCACCCTTTCCCTATTTCAGACAACAACTCTGATCATTCACCCTTTCCCTATTTCAGACAACAACTGTTTCCCTCTGTAGTAGAAGAAATTTAAAACATGGGAAAAGAAATTGCTAGTGATGAATAAATTCTTCTCTTCAAACAGTACTTTCAACACAGCATCAAAATAGTTCTTTCCCGGTACAGACAACATCTCACACCTCAGTAGTAGATGATGTTGAAAACGTTATTGGGAAAGGAGAACATGTTCATGAAGAACAATTTCACCTTTCCCACAATGTTTAGAATTCAGTATCAAAACTGAACTTCAAATTTTCCAGATTGTGCACTTTTTTCCCCCAAGTCATTTCAAAACAGATGACAATAACACCAGGAATTCAATATATATCAAAGTATTTCGTGTAACAAAGTTGATGCAAACATATTTTTTCAAATAGATCAAAGATTGAAATTACCTTGTAAGCTCAGTCGCTTACACAATTTGTCCAAAATTCTGATCAAGTTCACACAGAATCATAGCTTGACAAATCTTTAAAGCGTCAGTTATTTTAAAAACAGTCTGAAGAAAAGTATTTATACATAAAAGACTTTTGTATTTTTCAATTATACTGTCTAGTCTCTCCCAAAATTAAACCTTAATTTATAAACATATCAATTTGTCATACTGAACAAGTCAAGATTGATACACTCATGTTACTGTGAAAAACAAGAGGGCCATATTGCTCACCTGATGTAATAGAACTTCAATACTTTTCAAAGTTTTTACTCTATACATATAAAGAAAACAAGCAACCGCCCTAGTGGCTAAGTTTTTCAACGGATCAAATTAAAAACAAACTTGGCAGAAAGTCACTCAAGGAACACTTGGGCCAGTGATTAATTTTAGTACAAGAAGATTTTTTTCTTATTACATATAAGGAAAACAAGCCCTGCCCCCTGGCGGCCATGTTTTCATTAGATCGGAATAATTTCAACACTCTTGGTAAAGGGTCACCCAAGGAACATTTGTGCCAAATTATTTTCAAATCGGTCCAGTGATTTAGTACAAGAAGATTTTTTTTAAGTTTTCACTATATTACATATAAGGAAAACAAGCTCCGCCTCCTGGTGGCCATGTTTTCATTTATATCAGAATAATTTCAACAATCTTGATATAGGGTGCCCAAAGAATCATTTTTGCAAAATAATTTTCAAATCGGGCCAGTTCTTTTGGACAACAAGATTTTTAAAGTTTTGGCAATTTTCCCATTTTCTGATGCCCAAGCAACCAAAGTTCTACTTGGAATAAAATTCTTTGAACAACTTTGAAAGGGGACTACCTAAGGAACATTCCTATTAAGTTATTTTGAAATCAGTCCATTGGTTTAGTAGAAGTCATATGTAAGAAATTGTTAACAGGCGGACGGACAGACGGACGTACAGCCGACAATGACGGACGTTGAGTGATCACAAAATAATAATAATAATAAAAAAAAAAATAGCAAGAGGCCCAGGAGGTCCTGTATTGCTCACCTGGATATTTGAGCAATCGTGGGAAAATGTTCTAAAGAAAAGCGAATTTGCAAAGAATTCTACATCTGGAGTTTTCTATAAGAATGCTCCACACTAAATGATATAAATTACTTAATTGGTACTGAAAATGGAGTTAAATGACTTTTCTCTGGGTTCCTGTACTGGAACTATGTCCTTAAGAAGGTTCCTCCTTGCATTTGTATGTTAGGTTGGTTTTGCACTGGAATTATCCAGACCTTTTTACCCTTTGTCAAGGAGTTTATGCAACATTGAGTCTCTTGTGCTACAGACCAATACCATCCATTTGAGGAAACTTCATAGCACTTTATCCCTGGTACCTCCTGGCCAAATATAATCACTATGGGCCTGTTGTTTATTCAGAAGAAGTTGTTTAAAGATTTTATATATTTTACCACTGTGTCCTTAAAAGTAGGTCAATATCATTTATAGGAGGAAAATATATAGCATTTCATGTCAGGTATCTACTGGCAAATATCATCCCTCTGGGCCTCCTTGTGGTTTTCATATATTTGACACTTGTTTCCTTGAAAGTAGATCAAGGTCATTTATTGGAGGAAACTAAATAGCATTTCAGGCCAAGTATTTACTGGCAAAATTTTATCATTCTGGGCCTCCTGGTTTTTCAGAAAAAGTTGTTTATAGGTTTTCATATATTCAACCCTTGTGACCTTCAAAGAAGGCCAATGTCATTTATTGGAGGAAACTATATATAATTTCATGCCAGGTATCTTTTGGCAATATATCTTCACACTGAGCCTCCTGGTTTTGCAGGAGAAGTTGTTTAAAAGTGTTCATATAATTGACCCTTAGGACAATGAAAATAGGTCAAGGACATTTATTTGAGGAAATTATATAGAATTTCATGCCAGGTAACTACTAGCAAAATATCATCACTCTGGGCCTCCCCGTTATTTAGAAGAAGTTGTTTAAAGGTTTTCATATGTTTGATCCCTGTGAACTTGAAAGTAAGCCAATGAAATTTATTTGAAGAAATTTGATAGCACTATAACCCAGGTAATCATCACTCTGGGCTTCCTGGTTATGCTAGCACTATAACCCAGGTAATCATCACTCTGGGCTTCCTGGTTATGCTAGCACTATAACCCAGGTAATCATCACTCCGGGCTTCCTGGTTATGATGGCACTATAACCCAGGTAATCATCACTCTGGGCTTCCTGGTTATCCAGAAAAACTTGTTTAAAGGTTTTCATATATTTGACCCTTGTGACCTTGAAAGTAGGTCACGTTCATTTATTTGAGGAAATTTGATAGCACTATAACCCAGGTAATCATCACTCTGGGCTTCCTGGTTATCCAGAAAAACTTGTTTAAAGGTTTTCATATATTTGACCCTTGTGACCTTGAAAGTAGGTCGAGTTCATTTATTTGAGAAAACTTCATAGCACTCTATCGCAGGTACCTCCTGGCCAAATATACTGACCCTAGGACCTCAAGTTCTTAAGAAGAAGTCATTCAAAGAAAACAGTTGATGGAAAGAGACACACATACACAGGTGCGGATGACAGACGGCAGCCATCACACCATAACATAAGCTCACATGCACTTTGTGTAGGTGAGCTAAAAATAACTATTAAGCTTTTACCACTTGCATATGTTTTTGAATGCATCTTCAACATGCTCAAATGGATTTTGATATATCTTCACACAATTAGTCTCCCTACAAGATGTTGTGTCCTCTAATGCACAAACAATACACAATGGGCTATTCTCTTTCTCGTTAGGGGACTTCTGTTTCCTGCAGATGCGGATGCTGACAACATAGTTGTCAAAAATTCATGTGATAATTGGTTGTCGTCCTCTTGTTATGTGGAATAAGTGTGTTAAGTTATATCAAAATCCATTCTAGCATGTGGAAGATACAGCCCGGACATGAAATTGCCGACTGACAATGTTTGAGCCGAAACTCTTACCTTGACCTTGGTAGAAAGTGGCTTGATGATGTGCATGACACATCATCTTGATATGGAGAATGGTTGATTGAAGTAATATCAAAATCCATTCAAGCATGTGGAAGATACAGCACTGACAAGAAATTTCAGACGGACTGACAGAATGATGGACACTAGCAAACCTATAGTCCCCAAACTGGTCTTTGACCGGTAGGGGACTATTAAAGAAATATGATCATACAAAGGTAAATGAGAACAGCTTACCGGTAGATGTAGACTGTGATACAGTTATCTGTAGATGTTTAGAACCAGTCAACCCCTCCACAACAACCATGGCTCCACCTGCTGGACTATTGACAGGGAACATAACTGTGTTCTCACTGAAATATCACATTTAATCACAATACATGGACATGTACTTAAAAATATTAAGCTTTTACCACTTGCATATGTTTTTAAATTCATCTGCAGGAGATTGATGTGATTGGACAAAGGCTTTTTAAGTTATTGAGCAGTCAAGACCAATTTTAGATAATTTCTATTATTAAAGGACGATGACTCTAAAATGACTAGAGCGATATGGCTAGTTATCGAACTTGTCCAAGATATTATTGATGATTGGACAAAGGTTCCGTAAGTTATTGGGCGACAACATACTGGACGCTGTCGCCCACCGCAGGTAAAACTATAATACGCTCCACGCATCAAATACTGAAAAAGATATTCGAATATTCGTTTTTCTAATAAAAGATCGCCGTCTAATTTTAGGTTTATCCGTTTACTGGTACATTTCTATTCCTTTTTCAAATAATGGTGATTAAGTATAAGTTATTGTTTACGTATATATTGCATGTTTTCAACGGAACTTCCACTATCTTTTTTTTCTCAACAGATTTATTTGAATTTCAAGTAGATGTAAATCAATAAGTAATTCCCCTCGAAACGATAAACCAAATAGCAATGTTTTCTGAGCCGTATATTCATTCAGCTGTCACTGTTTATGGAATTTAATATTTAACTGAATCAAATCTTTAACGAAATAATTTTATTCATACAACAAGCACAGGGAGTTGTGTAATATTTTGGTTATTTTTTGTTTTAACGATTTCGTCTTTTAACCACATGATATAAGAAAACAAAACGGAAGAAAGATCGAATTTAACAGCTGATGTGAATTCAATTTTAAAGTGGTAAAGAGGAAAGCTGCATTCTTTAGAGACGTAATGCAATGTTAAATATGATTTATTCAATTGTTGTAATAGCTTTCCATCATGTAATGATCGATTATGTTTTGGTTAAGCTAGGAGGGATTTACAGAACTTGACTTTCACTTTCGAAATTATATGTAGACAGTCACCATTTATACATGTTTGCTGATTAAAAAATATCCAACAAATCGGTCATCAAGGTGATACACAAGATAAGAACTGGGGTAAACCAGGAACTCTATATACCAACTCGCAACCTCTGTCAGCATTTTACTAAAATGATTTGGTCACTTTTTTGTTTATTTCTTAAAACAAATAGAAAACTGAAAACGAATATTCTTATTCGAAAACCGTATTTGAATTTCATCCATTTTCTGAATATTTGTTCCAATCCCTATTGAATAGAGATTTTCCATATTTGTTCCAAGTTGTTAGAATGTTGGAAAGGGATAAGGCATCAAATTGATTAAGAATAAAATTATTTCTTATTTCGGCAAGAAAAGATTTTTTTTTTGGGGGGGTATATGAAAAAATGTTCAGCACAAGCTATTTTACCATTTCCCTTAATCCTTTCCCATATACAGACACTTTCTGACACCAGCCAATGCAGCAGACGAATTTTGAAAACATTGTGACAAATGGAGAAATTCTTAAAAACAATTTATCCTATTACAACAATGTTTTCAAAATGTTCAATAATTATATATTACAGCAGTAACCTCATGCATTATGTTAAGATTTCGAGATCACAGAAATAAGATTGGATAACTTGTCTTCAGTCAACAGTATCTCTTACAAAAGCTTTGATGTCAAATAATAAATTTAGAATATGAAATACAAAGATGGAACAAAAATAGGTTTTATGCCACTTCCAATTTCATCTCTAGAAAGCTAACACATTTTAAGAACAAAACTTATTTATTTGCCCAAGATGCTTCTTTTTTAACCCTTTCCAACATACAACAAATCTGCAGCAGATGAATTTGAAAACAGTCAAAATAAGGAGAGAGCCCAATGTCGAAAAATGTCTGAGAGAGCCAATGTTGAAAAATGTCTGTGAGAGCCCTATGTGACAAAATCTCTGTCTGAGCCCAATGTCGCAAAATGTCTGTGAGAGTCCAATGTCGAAAAATCTGTGAGAGCAAAATGTCAAAAAATGTCTGTGAGAGTCCAATGTTGCAAAATGTCTTTGAGCCCAACATTGTAAAATCTTTTTGAGAACCCAATGTTGCAAAATCTCTATGAGAGTCAATTGTTGCAAAATCTCTGAGAGCCCAATGTTGAAAAATCTCTGTGAGAGTCCAATGTTGCAAAATGTCTGTGCAAGCCCAACATCGCAAAATCTCTGAGAGCCCAATGTTGCAAAATCTCTGTGAGAGTCCAATGTGTACCAGACAGGGTGACACTGAATGTCACTGTGCTTTCTCGCTCTGTGTACATTCAATTAGTTTATCCTAACAGGGCCTTATCATTTATTAGGCTGCAGCACTAGGCACCAAGGAAAAAAAGCATTATATCATTTCTAACCCTTTTATACATACTAAGAATCTGCAACAGAAGACTTTGAAAACACATTGGCAAAAATATTGAAGTTAAATAATAAGCAGTAACTTACTTGAAGGCAAACAATGTTTTAGCATTACTGTCTTGAACTGTCAATGTGGAGTTGCTATCAGCCAGTGAATTCTTTGTCTTGAAGTCCACTTTAACCTGGTAAATGGTGAACATATTAACCCTTTCCCACATACAACAAATCTAAGCAAACAACTTTAAAAAGATCTGTGCAAATACATAAACAAGAGGCCCAAGAGGGCCAGTATCGCTCCACAGCCAAATCTACGAACAGCCCTACCCCCTGGCGGCCTGAAGGAATCTGATAGAGGGTCACCCAAAGAACATTTCTACAAAATTATTTGAAAATCGGCCAAACACTTTCGGAGGAGAAGATTTTTTAAGTTTTCACTATGGCCATTTGAGGCAAAATAGCCCCACCCTCTGACGGCCATGTTTTTCAACCAATCAACATGGCTTGAAGGAATCTGATAGAGGGTCACCCAAGGAACATTTCTACAAAATTATTTGAAAATTGGCCTGACACTTTCGGAGGAGAAGATTTTTTAAATTTTTCAATATAGCCATATAAGGCAAAATAGTTGACGGACAACGGACGATGCACGCCGGACATAGGGTGATCACAATAACTCACCCTGAGCACTTCGTGCACAGGTGAGCTAAAAACAACTAAGCAAAAATATGAAAAACCTCTTTAATTCAATGACTGTGTATGTATAATAAGTGAATTGGTTTGAAAATACTGTGGCAAAAGGAGAAATTGTTATGCGCAATTTCTACTTTTGCCGGAATATTTTAAAAAGAATTTGCACACACAAGTCATGTTATGTTTATTCAGAAAGTTTAGACTGTCTATTTTGAGCTATTTCTTATTTCACCAAAAATGTTTTTTTAAAGTTTTCTGCATGTTAGAAGATTTTTTTGCCAAAAACAATTCATTCCAATCTTTACTAAAGTAGCATTGACAGTCACTAGCAATGAAGGCATCAAGCACAAACTATTAATAACACTCAGGTGTCACAAGGGCCAGATAAGGAGTCATTTTCCCACAATATCTCTCTTATTATCCAACCAAACCATAATGGTGTGGGTACTCAAAAGGATCAGCTCAATCAGACGATTCTTTGGAGTACCCACACCATAGGTTTAGTGGATAAAATAAGGCTTCTAGAGAATAAAAAACGCTGACCTTATCTAAGAGCTCTGCAATTGTATATAATTCTTTATATGTCGCAGACTTATTTTTATTACTCATGAACTTAATTTGTTTGATTTATGGCTCATCTACATCGATTCCCTGATAAGTTTCCTTTATAATTATACTCTCCTAAATTAATTTTGACAAAGGGATATAATATTGCATTAGACACAAGATAATGTTGGATACAACAAAGTGGACATTCTTTAACATTGTAGGTTCAAATAGTCATAAATTGTTCAGTTATTTCGTTGCGAGTTTCTAGTACTAGTGGTCCATTTATCCTCATACAAGCCAGTCAGACGTAATGGCAAACCTGCAACCCTGAGCACCATGCAAGGAGGGTGGTCATGACATAATATCATTTTTAAAGTCTTTTGCAGAGGATTGAATATGCAACCACCTGCACCCGAGAAGGACGCTTCACCACTGAGTTGAAGGTTCTGATCAACCTGTAAATCTGCTCCTAATCTTATCAGTGTCTACAAAAGTTGACAGAAACTTCTTATAAAGAAGCTAGTGTAAGTAATAAATATGTGAACAGTCTATTAGAAACTAACTGTGTGCTATCTACCGAGAGCTATTTGCGTTATCTGTGAACACTCTTGTTTTAATTTGATATTTTAATTAACAATATTTTAATTAACATTATTTGATCTTTGTCTCGAAAGTCTAAATTAACCCTTTCCCAGATACAACAAATCTGCAGCAGATGACTTTCAAAACATTAACACTAAAATATGAAAAACCTTTGTAAATAAAAATTACGGAAAAAAGTTGAAATTGCTGGTTTTGAGCAATTTCTCCTTTTGTCACAGTGTTTTCAAAAGTCATCTGCTGCAGATGCGTCAGAATGCAGCTACAAGTGGGTAAGCGTTAAGAACAATAGACAGAAATATTAATGACTCTGTGCCATTAGTTAAATCTGTTTACTTTTCCTACATACAACAAATCTGCAGCAGACATCTTTGAAACATTTAATTAACTTACCCTCATACGACAATTCTGCAGCAGACAACATTGAAAACATATCCGAAATTGTTTGGAAATTCACACCAAATGAAAGTACAATAATTAAATAGGGTTGAAATCATGGTGACAAACGGGGAAATTGTTTGTCTTCAAAAAGCCGTCTGCTGCAGTCAGGTGTCAGAATAATGAGGGAAAAAGGCTTAAGAAAATGCTAATCCTCTTTAAATGAAATGATTATTGTGAAGAGTTGAAAATAAAGCGACAAAAGAAGAAAATGCTCATTTAATGAGCAATTTCTCCTTTTGTCACAATGTTTGCTACAGAGATCTCGGCGTCTGAGAATGTGTCTGTATCATCATGAGAATAGGATAACGTTAAAAACTATTAACCCTTTCCCCCATATAGACGCTTTCTGACGCCTCTGCAGCAGACGGCTTTTTGAAAACATAGTGACAAAAGGGTCAACTTTCCCAAATGTATATAGACTGACGCCTTTCACAGAAGACATATACTGAAAATATTATGACTAAAGTAGATATTGCTCAAACTGAGAAGTTTCTCCTTTTGACACAATGTTTTCAACTCTTCTCAATAAGAATACTTTAATTTCAAAAGATTTTCCATATCTTTGCCTAGATATTTTCAAAGTTGTCTGCTGAAAGTGTGTTGTTTGTGGGAAAGGTTTAAATCAGTTATTTGTCCATAGGTTGTTGAGCTTGTAGATGGCTTACATTCTGCCAGATTACGAACGGAATCCACACAGGAGCCGGAGAAAAAACATGAAAAATCTGGGTTTTCTTCAATATTTGATTTCTCTTCGATGTTTGAAACTTCCTCCCACAAGGCTGGTGACCTGACTTCATCAGAAATGAAAAATTTGATTTCCTTCTTGGAAAAAGGATCAACAAACCTTTGTAAAATATTTGATGTAAGTATTTCTATATGATAAGGCATGGGAGAACTTGGCTTTAACACTTTCCAACATGTAACAAATTGGCAGCAGATGACTGAAACATCTAGGCAAAATTATAGAAAATCTCTATAAACTGTCAAAAAGTTGCAAAAGAAAAGGTTACCCGAAACAAGCATTTTTCTCCTATTCTCTCACAATGTTTTCAAAAGTTGTCTGCTCCAGAGGTGTAAGAAAGTGTCTATATGAGGGAAACGGTTAAATTACATGTGATGGCAAACATGGTAAGACTGGAACCCCCCCAACAATACCTTATAAAGATACTACAAATAGTCTCTCTATATGATTCTACACTGAATTAATAATGACCGTATTGTTATTGTACGGGATAACTCAGGGAATCCCGTGTTACTATAAATAGTCTATCTATATGATTCTACACTGAATTAAAAATGACCGTATTGTTATTGTACGGGATAACTCAGGGAATCCCGTGTTACTATAAATAGTCTCTATATGATTCTACACTGAATTAATAATGACCGTATTGTTATTGTACGGGATAACTCAGAGAATCCCGTGTTACTATAAATAGTCTCTCTATATGATTCTACACTGAATTAATAATGACCGTAATGTTATTGTACGGGATAACTCAGGGAATCCTGTGTTACTATAAATAGTCTCTCTATATGATTCTACACTGAATTAATAATGACCGTAATGTTATTGTACGGGATAACTCAGGGAATCCTGTGTTACTATAAATAGTCTCTCTATATGATTCTACACTGAATTAATAATGACCGTAATGTTATTGTACGGGATAACT
>JAUELF010258515.1:0-11478 GCA_031471495.1 Clinocardium nuttallii
CCTACATATCATATACAAACATTCTGACAAAGTTTCAACATGATCAAGCCAAAAATGTGGCTTCCAGTGTTCAAAAGATTTTCCTTAAATTTGACCTAGTGACCTAGTTTTGACCGGACATGAACCAGTTTCGAACCTGGCCTTAGATATCACTCAGACAAACATTCTGTCAAAGTTTCAGCATGCTCAAGCCAAAAATGTGGCTTCAAGAGTGTTAACAAGATTTTCCTAGAATTTGACCTAGAGTATTTGACCGGACATGACCCAGTTTTGAACTTGGCCTAGATTTGCTGGAGATGAAATTCTGACAAACTTTCATGGTGATTGGATCCAAAATGAAGTCTGTAGATTGTTAACAAGGGTAAATGTTGACGACACACTTCTTGCATAGGTGAGCTAAAAAGGGAGGTTGTCAACTATCAAAGACTTAAATTGAAATTTTGACAATTTATCAAATATACATATACAAATCTTAGAAAGTATTCAAAGTATATAATTATAGTGTCCATCAGAAAAACTAGAGATAAAATAGTTGAGTTCACTTATAAAAACAGTCTGCAGCCATTTGATGCTGAAATCAATTAGAATGTGTCACATCTGCCAAAAATAATATCCATCCAACTGCCACCAAGGATGTGTTAGAAATTATTCTACTTCATCCTTACTGTGACAGAAATACCTTTTAATCCTTTCCTTTATATAGACGCTTTCTGACGCCTCTGCAGCAGACGGCTTTTTGAAAACGTAGTGACAAAATAAGAAATTGCTCAAAATAACTTTTAGTCATATGTTTAAAGCCGTCTGCTGCAGAATTGTTGTATGAGGG
This sequence comes from Clinocardium nuttallii, assembly GCA_031471495.1. Classification (NCBI taxonomy): domain Eukaryota; kingdom Metazoa; phylum Mollusca; class Bivalvia; order Cardiida; family Cardiidae; genus Clinocardium; species Clinocardium nuttallii. The sequence continues at coordinate 827 of JAUELF010258515.1, forward strand.
AAAGGGTAACCGGTCTACAATTGAAATATTCTGAAAATCAAATGCAGCTTGCAATATGGCTTAAAAAAGAGAAAGCCATTTCTCCTTTATACAGAACAATATTGTCCCATGTAAATATCAAACTTTACTTTTCATTTTGCTGTGTATTTTACTTAAGAACCCCCTTTTCCCACATACAGACGCTTTCCTATACCTTCACAGCAAACCACTTTTGAAATTATTGTGACAAAAGATAAACCCGTCATAAAGAGAAATTTCTCCATTTGCCACAATGTTTCCAACTATTAAGTATAAAACCTGCAAAGAATAAAAAAAAATTGAGATAATTTCAAAGTCGTCTTCTGCAGATTTGTTGTATATTGGAAAGGATTAAATCCCGTCATCAAATATCTTCAATGTAGAAAGGGTCCAATAAAGGGAAACCATGAAGTAATAGGTTGATATGACATTATTCCTAAATCATTTCAGACAATATAATGACAACAATAGATATATGAAAGTGTTACTGTTAGTCATATTCTGCACATTTAACCCACCTTTTACCATACAATACTCTGAGCAGCAAGTCACCCTAATCTGACATTAGAAACCATTGTGAGAAAAGGGGAAATTGCTCAGAACATGCAATTTCTCCTTTTTGCAACCATGTTTTCCAACTCTTGCAAAACTATAGCTTTCAAAAATGATTTAGGGTTGAAGGATTTAAATAATTGATGGAAACCATTGATAAGAGAAATATGAAACATGTATTATATCAATTGCAAGTGAACCTACATTCTTCAGTAAGATTTTATTATATTATATCATATTGACTAAATTAACGCCATATTTTACAATGTGGTGGGTGCAAATTTAAATGCAAATTCCACTATAATTCATGATTTTCATTTAGATATGCATACAATACCACCATACATGTTTATCTCTTTCCCTAACAAAGCTGCAGTATACAACTTTGACATAATCTAGGAAAAATTTGGCAAATCTTTAAAATTGAAGAATAGAATGATTTCCCATATGATAAAGACAACATTTGAGCCATCCCATGAGAATTGATTGATTGATTGATTGGGGTTTTAACACCATTTTTAACGATTTCTCAGTAATATCACGGCGGCCAGTTAACCTACAAATGTGTTTCCTGGTTTTCTCACACCAGTACTCAACAATTTTTCCAAGCAACTGACTGCTTTTTCACATAAACTTAGCCCATTGGTGGAAGATGAATGTCGCATTGACTTTTGTCAAACTTCTGAAAGAAAGTTGGCCGAGCCGGGATTCAAACTCACAACCCCTGGATTGACAGCCCGCTTCATTAACGACTGAGCTACCGGGGCTCGGCTGTCCCGTCCCGAGAGAAAACCAACAAACGCAGATGCCATTATGATGGCCATCTCGCGAGAAAACCAACATAATGGCATCTGCGTAATGTATCGCCCAAATCAGTCTGCGCTGTCCATGCAGACTGATCCGGGCCAACACATTCCGTCTCAGAGGGATAGAGGTGTAGAGAAAAGATTTCTGAAACAGAAAATCCACAGTAGGTGAAACGTGTCTGTCAGAATTAGCTTGCGCAGCATGTTTAGGCTGATCAGGGTGGACACTTTACGCAGAGACCACAATGTTGGTTTTCTCGCGAGACGGCTCAATTGTCGTTTTCTCACCAGACAACTTTTGGAAAGAATATGGGTAAAGGATAAATTGCTCACAACATTTCCTGTATCAAAACTGAACTTGCATTTTCCAGATATTACTTCTTCATCTCTTTTGATGGTTTCAGAGAAGACAAAATAGTTAAACGTTTTACCACTACAATTATCAAATAATAATGTCAAAACCACTCTTTGTTGTAATGCTATCTACAAAGTGGATCATACTTAACCCTTTCCCAGGTACAATAAATCTGCAGCAGACGACTTTGAAAACATCTTGGCAAACATGTTTTTAACTCTATCAAATAATTTATACTCTAATTTAAATTGATTAAATTGTTTGGTGTTTTACACCGCTTTCAACAATTTTACAGTTATATCATGGCATTTCCTTGGTCAGTTCCTGGTCCATTCATCCTGACACCTGAGTCAGTCAGTCGTTATGCCTTAGTAACCCCTGCAACCCTGGGCGCAAAGGAGGGTAGGCTTTTTAAAGTGTTTGGTATGACCCAGCCCAGGATCAAACCCCCTCCCGAATCCAAGGGGAACATGCTTCCAATACTCCACCAAGGCGGTCACTTTCATTTAAAGAGATTTTTCATATTTTTTCCTGCATGTTTTCAAAGCCAGTCTGCTGAGGATTTGTTGTATGCAGAAGAGGTAATTAAAGTCTGGTGTCTCCTTGCAAGTGTTCAAACTAACAGCCCTCTCCTCTCAAGACCAACACTGTTTTCCTGCCAGAAATACAGCTATGATTGATTGATTGTTTAGGGTTATAGGCAGTTTTCAACAATGTTTCAGTCATATCATGGAGGCCAATTCACCTATGCATGTGTTTCCATGCTTTCTAACACCATCACTCTGCACAACACTTTCCAAACAACTGGCTACTTTTCCGAATAGACTGTTAGCCTTTTAGTGAAAGGTGAGCGACGCTTGTCACAGAGACTTTTGTCAAACATCAGAAAGTGACAGTCATTTACATGGCCTGTAGTTGGTTATGAATCCAGATCTTGCAATCACAAGTACTAGATAAACTGACTGGCTATATGGCCACTTGAAAAAGTGCTCTAATTTGAAACAATAAAGGCCTATCAGTTAAAGTAAACATTTCAACAAGTTTGTCCCAGATATGGGTAAAAATGAAACAGGTCTTTATCTTTAACAAAAACCCTAGCGCTTAAATGTCACTTTGTAGTTGCTTTTTTGAGAGACTCTCACCACTTGCTTCTGTTGCTGATGAACTGGGTTAAAGGAGAGGTAAAGTTGCTAAAGCTGTATTAGATATTGCAAATTTGCGTTCCAATCCTCTTATATTGATGGTTATCATTTATACATTCAGAATTTTACTTAAATTCTGAAATGTTGTGTCATGCCATACATCACAGATTTGGAGGGTTAGGAGAATTAAGACTTGGGAAAGCCATGAAATTACCACAATAATTATACTGCTCAAGAACTGCTTCAGGAATGTTTCAATGTCCAAATAATGAACCGAAGAAACTGTTTAGGTTGCAGAGAGGAGATGCAAGACTGATCAGGACCTTAATTATTGTTAAATCCTTAGGGTACATTTTTTAAGGTATCTTTAAGGGTAGTACATCCATAACCTAAGCCCACATTATCTCTGTGTCTTGTATCTGAAATATTTTCCTCATAACACTTAACACTTTCCACATACAGACACTTTCTGGCACCTCTGCAGCAGACAACTTTTGAAAACATTGTAGCAATTTCTCCATTTGCCACATGTTTTCAAGTTTATTAACAAATCAAACTTATACATTGACAGATATTTTACATAGTTTTGTCCAGATGTTTTCTAAGTTGTTAGCTGCAAATTTGTTGTAAGTTGGAAAGGGGAGTATAACACTTTTATTGCCAATGTGATCTGAACATATCAACAACAATGTAAGGAAAAGGGATAAGGAATGGCTCCTTTTCCTAGCCATTCTGTGAAAAGGGAGCATATTTCACAGCTTGATCCTAATGACACAGATGCCTTCATACAAATGGCCAATAAATGTCTAGGGTAAGAACTTCAAAAGCTATTCTAAATCAGAAAGTATGATAAATTGAGACAAATTTTATCATTTTAGGTGGAACAAAAAGCTTAACCCTCATTTTTCAGATCCTTTACTCTATCCAATATTCAGTCAACATTTGTCATCCCAAACGAAGAAGCTGTAAAACTTATCGAAACTCATTTTGTCTAACTCCTATGAACTGGTTCTATTTGGCCTGAAAACAAAATGTATCGTTTCATTCAGGTAGCTTTTCAACTTTTGATCGTCTTCACATGTTTTTCGATTTTGAATATCTAACAAATTTGAAATCTGCTGATAGGTTAACCAATCATATTTAGATATCACTAACTCTCGTATTACTTTGGTCTATTTCAACATACAGCACAGAAACATATATTTTCAACCTGACCAACATTATGGACTTTTAACTTTCGATAGGTTATCATCATAATAAAGCTTAATAACCAATAAATCATGGTATGAAAACTGGACTGTATATAACTATTTTTAAAACCCTCTTCTGCATGCAGAGGATTTTAGACACAGCAGACTCATTTTGAAAACATTGTCCCAACAATGAGTTCTACAGATAGTAGACAAAAACACCTTGACCCATCAATGTTTTGTAAATGAACTAAAGTCTGACAGTGCATGTCCCTATGGATTGGAGTGAAATATACCTTACTGCTTGCATAAATTCTCATCAAAGGTTTCCTTCATCAAACATTAATTAGTCCTATATCACAGATAACAAATTCGATTCTTTACAATGTAGCTAAGCAAGTAAGTACATCAGTCAGATTAAAAATAATTAAACTGCAACTAAACACAAGAGTGTTCCAACATGGGTCACCTGCCCACCGTGAAGTCACTCAATGAAAATGTGACAGATGGACCAGCCGATCAGACAAGGACTAAGTGAAATCTCCCATCAATTGTGTTACAAGTTACATTAGTCAAGCTCAAAGTAATTATACTGCAACTAAACACAAGAATGTTCCCAGGATAAGTGATAAAACAACAATGTGATGAGTGGCTGGGGAAGTGAACCATATGATTGTCCTCCTTGCAGTCAAGAGACACAAAAATGAGTAAGAACCGCCTCATGATGTAGTGATAGACTGTGATTGCTTTAGACTTGGGTGGTCACAGGTTTTAATAATCACTATACCCAGGTCATATCAAAAAATTTAAAAATGGTAGTAATGGAGTCTTTCCTTTGCACTCAGGCTTTGGGGTTAGCTTTTTAACCGACTCAATGGTGTCAGGATAGTAGTAGTAGTACTGCCCAGGAAAGGCAGTGATATTACTAAACAATTGTTGAAAGCGTAAGTAAACACCATGCAATTAAACAAACAAACAAGTAGCTATAGAGTATAACTTGTTTCCCAATCAACTAAAAACCAACAACCCATTCTGGAAAACGAAATCAAAGTGTGGATGTAATAAAACAGTTTTCCTGGTAAACCGACAACAATTCATTTAATGTCTCTCACACAAGCTGTGAAAATTGAATACCAGTAAATCACCATAAAAACATAGGACTCTACTTTTAATACAGGAGCACAAGTGTATTGATCCCCATAGCAATTACGGTCAAGGAGCATTGAATTATTCATTTGCAAAAGATGCCATTGACATGCCCTTGTGTGTAATTCTCAAAATGTGCACACTTTGCATTTTTCCATTCCATTTCTTGTCTTATTGATCATGCAATGTATCTTTTTTTTAATCTTCTGGAGAGAAATAAATAAAGCTTTGTGAATAAGGAAAACATTTTCTCCTTTCCCTCATACAGATACATGTTTATGCAACTGCAGAAGATTTCTTGCACTACATGACTTCCATGCATAAATGTTATGATTGATTGACAATGCGATTCGAAGGATTGTAACTGATTCAAGGATAGTCAAGGATATTCATTCATTAAAGCTTTGGACAAAAAGGGCAGACATTTATTGAAAATATTCAAGCCACATTTGCTGGACAAGACTTTCAATAATATTTACAAACAATGTAGACCAGGATCAGTCTGAACAGCCACTTGAAGATTAATCAAACATGAATTAATTTAACTTGGTACAGCAGCTACCAATGTGGTCAGCAGCCACACTTCAGATCTCCCTTGGGTCACGCTTCCTAAGACAGGTTTCATTGTGTAGCAATATTAGCAAATCACTTATCATTCTCTTAAAGCAACCGACTACTCCATACAACTGCAAGCATCAGTGCTATTGATATGGCTGCAGAACATCACTAGGATATGGTTTTTGAAATAGTAATAGCCACCACTATAAATAATCAACATTTGTGTGGGTCATAGGGCAACTAAAATGCGGTCAGCCTTAGTATAAAAGACATAATTCATTATCATTTTTATGAACTGTCAAAATTCAATCTTGGGAGCTGGCAAAAGGGCAATAAAAACCACCTTTTATAGGAAAAGTAACGCCTACAAGTTTACATCTCAGGTTAACATAAGTGTTACCTGAAACCAAATTGAGTTTCTGAATTAAACATTTCCCTATTTACCCTTTCCCACATTTTGACAATTTTTGATAATGAACAATTTCTCCTTTTTTAAGCTACAATGTTTTCAATAATTATATTTGAAATCAAAGATATTTTCTATACCTTTGCCTACACATTTTCAAAGACATCTGTTGCAGATTTGTTGAATGTTGAATGGTCAAAATAAGCTTAGGAATAACAAGACATGACTCATTTTGTTTATATGACTGTTGATATGTTATCCATGTTTTATGAAATTTATGCAACAGCATACACAAACTTTATGCAAATGCTATATACAGTATCATTAAATATGCACATCACATACTTTCAGCATTAATACTCTACTTATATCATAGGTATTGTGGATTAAATGGGCATTTCTATTTAATCTTGAATTTAATTAAACCCTTCAATAAATCCTAGGACAAACTTAATCTGAAATCAAAGTACTGACATTACAGAACACAACAGATTTTTAAGGTATAGCATCATAACAATTTTGGTGTTGGCATTCTTTTTCTAATTCAAAAAGTGTTGAAGTTGCAAAACCACTGGTTACATGCACTTGCATCAATAGTATTGACAGACTTGTCCTTACTTAATGGAAATGTAACTGTGGCAATTTCTATAGTTTTATATATCCTCGGTAAAATACTGCTTATGTTAAAAATTCTATCATATAAATGATTAAACTGTCTTTTATATTGATTGATTGTTTGGTGTTCTATGCTCCTTTCAACAATTGTTCAGTTATATCATGGCGAGTAAGTTACCAGTCTACTGGTTCAGTTATATCACGGCGTTTCTTGAGTACCAGTCTACTGGTTCAGTTATATCATGGTGTTTCTTGAGTACCAGTCATATCATGACGTTTCTTGAGTACCAATCTACTGGTTCAGTTATATCACAGTTACTTGAGTACCAGTCTACTGGTTCAGTTATATCATGGCGTTTCTTGAGTACCAGTCTACTGGTTCAGTTATATCATGACATTTCTTGAGTACCAGTCTACTGGTCCAGTTATATCACAGAGTTACTTGAGTACCAGTCTACTGATTTAGTTATATCACAGCGTTTCTTGAGTACCAGTCTACTGGTCCAGTTATATCATGGCGTTTCTTGAGTACCAGTCTACTGGTCCAGTTATATCAATGGCGTTTCTTGAGTACCAGTCTACTGGTGCAGTTATATCAATGGCGTTTCTTGAGTACCAGTCTACTGGTTCAGTTATATCATGGCGTTTCTTGAGTACCAGTCTACTGATTTAGTTATATATCGGCGTTTCTTGAGAACCAGTCTACTGGTTCAGCTATATCATGGCGTTTCTTGTCTACTGGTTCAGTTATATCATGGGGCTTCTTGAGTAAGTTACCAGTCTACTGGTTCATTTATCCAGACACCAGCAAGTCACTTGTTATACTATCCCCTCAACCCGGAGTGCCAAGGAGGGCAGCCATTTACTCCCACCCAGCCGGGGATCAAATCCTCTTCCTCCTATATCTGAGGCAGACCCTGATCATAATGCACAAGCTGGTCTGGATCTTTTTGCTCATTGCAAAGTCCTGAAGATAGATTAGATTTTCCCACAAACTGACAATAAAGCTGCAGCAGACAATTTTAAATATGTCTTGGCAAAAATATAGACAAATTCTTAAATTGCAAGTGTTATTATTAAGATACCATTGAAAACATAGTGACAAACAGAGAAATTGCTCAATATATATTGAGCTATTTCTTCATTTGCAACAAAATGTGTCTGCATGTAAGGAAGGGTTTAAACTAAACTAAATGGAGACTACAGGTAGACTGGGCAATCTGATTGTAAGGAATGGTTTAAACTAAACTAAATGGAGACTACAGGTAGACTGGGCAATCTGAGTGTAAGGAATGGCTTAAACTTAACTAGATGGAGACTACAGGTAGACTGGGCAATCTGATTATAAGGAATGGTTTAACTTGTCATTGAGACTACAGGCAGACTGGGCAATATGTATGTAAGGAATGGTTTAACTTGTCATTGAGACTACAGGCAGACTGGGCAATCTGTATATAAGGAATGGTTTAACTTGTCATTGAGACTACAGGCAGACTGGGCAATCTGTATATAAGGAATGGTTTAACTTGTGATTGAGACTACAGGTAGACTGGGCACTCTGCATATATAAGGAAGAGTTAAACTGTGATCGAGAATACAGGTAGACTGGGGGCACTCTGCATGTAAGGAATAGTTAAACTGTGATTGAGACTACAGGTAGACTGGGCACTCTGCATGTAAGGAAGAGTTAAACTGTGATTGAGAATACAGGTAGACTGGGCACTCTGCATATAAGGAAGAGTTAAACTGTGATTGAGAATACAGGTAGACTGTGCACTCTGCATATATAAGGAATAGTTAAACTGTGATTGAGACTACAGGTAGACTGGGGGCACTCTGCATGTAAGGAATAGTTAAACTGTGATCGAGACTACAGGTAGACTGTGCACTCTGCATGTAAAGAATGGTTTGAACTGTCATCAAGACTACAGGCAGACACTCTGCATATAAGGAATAGTTAAACTGTGATCGAGACTACAGGTAGACTGGGCAATCCACATATAAGGAATAGTTAAACTGTGATAGAGACTACAGGCAGACACTCTGCATGTAATGAATAGTTAAACTGTGATAGAGACTACATGCAGCCGACACTCTGCATCTAGTACACTTTATAACATGTTTATGTCTCAGATCTAGATAAAGAAAGTATTTGATATATATCATGGCTTAACCCCATCCCCTATACAGACAATATATGACGTGTGTGTGGCATGAAGTCAGTTTGTGAGTAAACTGTTGCTGGTCACCGATTCTCTGCTCATGCTGAAGCCAGTTTGTGAGTAAACTGTTGCTGGTCACCCATTCTCTGCTCATGCTGAAGTAGTTTGTGATTAAACTGTTGCTGGTCACCCATTCTCTGCTCATGCTGAAGTCAGATATGTATCTCCTTGGTTTTCTCTGTTCACAAGAAAGTACTATAAAGCCCTTTGGTAAAGGTTATGATCAAGAAAGGTTTGTACAAGAATTAAAACTGATCTGAATATCCATTATTGAAAACCCTCAGTAGCTCAAATATCATGTAGCTTGGTAAACTTTGTATCTTTTCTATAATAATCATCTTACTGGGACTGTGATTGGCTAGTGAATACAATTACAGATAAACGAACATATGAGCAGTCTCACCAACATTATGGACTCTGTGTAAAGTGTCGATTCGGATCAGCCTTAGCATGCCACACAGGCTTACCTGGATAGACACTTTTCGCCTCTTGTGGATTTTCTTTTTCAGGAATCATTACTCTATACCTCTATCTCCCTAAGGTGAAATGTGTCGACCTGGATCAGTCTGTGTGGACAGCGCAGGCTGATCTGGTCAACACATTACGCAGATGCCATCGTGTTGGTTTTCTCGTGGGATGGCTATATTTCATCGACACACTATATCCACATGATATCCATTATACTAAACCTTTTCCCACATGCGGACACATTTTGCTACATCTGTGGCAGAATCTTGCTTTACTTATAAGTAATTTCTCTTTTTATCAGAATGTTTTATTTCTAGACATTTTCCATACTCTTGCTTAGATATTTTGCAAGGTCAATTGCTGTTGAAAAAGTTAAACTGGACAGATGCCATGAACAAGATAATCTTTTGAACAGGATATTTTTTCGTGAATTATAAGCCTTATTTCAGTCAATAATATCCACTTTAAATGTAGGTCCTTAATCTGTGTAGACTGTATAAATCATAATTTTATTTGTCTAGCTGTTTCCTGATCTTTTCATTAAAACAGCAATGACAAGAGGTATTTAAATTGAACATGGGACAATTGACCCATAAATTTCCAGTTGTATCATTTTGAGTAATTTGTCATTTTCCCACTTTGTTTTCAAATCATCTGCTGTAGAGGTAAGGAAACTCATCTGCATCAGTGAAGTGATAAACTTTGAGATTGAGAAAAGTGTAGACAAGTTTGCCAGTTATAGGCTTATCATGAACAAATGAATTTCAGACAGTTCTGACGTAAAGCCATAATCTGAATGTATACAAAAAAGGGTGTTCTATCAGCGGCCTGAATAGTTTGGATGCCTGCCACTGTCCCCAAATATAGCCCTGACTCACAGATTTTTTACGCCCCCCTTATGATTATAAATAACTTCTGAATCCTTTTTCTTTTTTAAACGGTTAGAGGAGGAATTGCACAATATCATCACCCAACGTTTTGAAATTATTTGATAACAAATATGGAAAATCATTAAAAATGAAAGAATAATTAATGAATAGATAAACAAGAGGGCCAAGATGGCCCTAAATCGATCACCTGAAAGATTTTCAAAAGATTTAATGAAAATTGTTGTTATTTTGTCCCTTTTCTTATGCCTCCTGAATGCCATGTTTTTCAATCAATCAGTATGCAT
>JAUELF010258526.1:0-20697 GCA_031471495.1 Clinocardium nuttallii
CTGATACTCAAAAAGTCACTAAAACATTTCTTCACATTTTTGTGATTTTTGAAATCGACCCCTATGTCTTTTGACCTAAAATTTGACCTTCATTTTTAAGAAACCCGTTACCGACGCTGTTACAAATTGACAGATATTGCTACAATGTTTCATATAACATTTGCATAGGGTGACGTTATAACCATCAGCAACCCATGTAAAGTTTATTTTTTTGCACAGTATATTTCAATATGTTTTCTTTTCATTTGTATTATTTACTTCCGTGTTAAGATAGCAACCAGTGTAAACACAATATTAACTTGTAGTATAGGTTATAGCGTCGATTGGCGCCGTTTTCAAAAAGTTTCCAGTTATATCAAGGGGACCAGTTCATCGACACATGTGTTTCCTGGTATTCGCACTCAAGCACTCCATACAACATTTAAATCAACTGGCTGTTTTTCTACATAGACTGGTATCCCATGTATGGATCTCATTTTCGAAAGATGTAGATACAAATCAGTCCGTGTGTCTGCGCAACCTGAACTAATTGTCAATATCATTGTCACTATGTTATCAGTGTCGCTCGCTGTAGATTGATTGAATAAGGGGTTGTGTTAAGGATACTCCGAACACCTTTAAAGCTCATTTCATGTTGCCTTATAGTTCAATCATTTGAGGAAAAAATTTGGAGGTTTAAATAATAATTCGGAGTTTATGCATTTGTAAAAATAATATATCGCTCGGTTTTCTTTTAATGTATTCTCTTTGTTGTTTGTTCTAACGTCGTGTGCTGCACATTACGTAATATCGTCTGTATCAGAGAAAATGTCCAATTACCGTGTTATAAAGAAATCACGTGTACTTATTGAATACAATCCGACATACCCGATTCATTAAGTCGTCTGCTTAAAAAACATCGAAAGTAAACAATTAGAACATCAAACAAGTAGACGGCTCATGATACGAAGCTTGAAACATTGTAAAACATGAGACGTCACTCGTTTGAGCAACATATTATTATAGTCAATATAACTTAATGGTTGTAAAGCAGGCATGTGTATAGGCTTATAAGACCGTCTTTATCTGTGAAAGGGTTAATTCAGATTTAGGTTAATTACTGTACTTATTTTATTATGAACTGTTTCAGACACATAATTTAATTTATTGGGTTTTACGTCGATTTCAATATTATTTCAGTTATATCACGGCGACAGTTTACTGATTCATAATCCCTGTGCATTTTTACATATGTATTAGTCACCGTTTACCTGGGATAGTTAATTTAACTGCAATAGGTTTCAATACTTTTTTCTTTTATTTGTATTATTTACTTCCGTGTTTAGATAGCAACCAGTGTAAACACAACACGAGCTGGTATTATAAGTTATAGCGTTGATTGGGGTTTTCCGCCTTTTTCAACAAGTTTCCAGTTATATCAAGGGGACAGTTTAGCAACCCATGTGTTTCCTGGTATTCGTACTCCATACAACATTAGTTCAAAGCAACTGCATGGCTGATGTTCTACATGGTTTCCCATTTGTGGTAGGCTCATATTTGCAAAAAGTGTAGATACAGGTTGGTTCTCGTATCTGCGCAACCTGATTTGGTTGTCATTGTCACTGTGTTCTCAGTTTCGTCTGCTTTATATCGATTGGATAAATGATTGGGTTAAGGACAATCCAATCACATTTAAAGTTTACCTCATGTTGTCTGATTTTACAATCATCTTAAGAAAAATAATTAAAATGCCATTCAGAATTTGAAAATGTTTGTGAACAAAGATATCATTCATTCGACTTCTCTTTAACACTACGCCGAATATTGGCCGTATCAGAAAATGATTAATCGAAGTGTAATAAAGAAATCACAAGTACTGAGTAAAGACATTCAATAATACCCCATGCAAAAAGTCGTCTGATAAGAAAACATCAAAAGTCAGCATTTACAATATGCAACACTTACACTTTGTAAACATATTTGCTTATATTAAACCTTTAGAGATTAATTATTTTGCACTCTGTTTTATCATTGAATACACTTGAAAACATTGTCGGAAACGCAGGAATATGATGTCATGAAAAATAAACATTAAACAAATATAGCAAGTCAGAGGAAATTGCTTGCTTGGGTAATTCATTATTTGTTTAGTTTATTTTTAATTCTTTGTTTGTAAAGGAGTCAACATTACTTTGTATGATGGCAATGGTAAAAATATTCGGTTAAAACATCAATACCTTTTTCATTACCCTTTCCAACTTACACACGTATGTTAACGGTTCTACAGCAGCAGACGAATTTCGAAATCATTGCTCACAATAACGATCACTTTCTCCTAGTTAAATATAGTTTTCTCTATTTAATAATAATTCAAATATTTTCGTCAATAAAATACTTCCATGATCATGTACAGGTTTAAAGAAAGTTTTACAAATGAGTTAAATATAAACAAAAAAAGGTTACCACAAACTTCTCCTTTGTTCATAAGTTTTTGTGTTTGTAAGAAATTGTTATTTCTACACTGTGAAGGGTCAGATTATGTTGTCCGCCTGCATAGTCTTATCGAAATATACACAAGTTAACGTGGTTGTTAACAAATTCTGTAAGTTATTTGAGAAAAGTGAAGACCTTGCACATAATGTGAGTGTGCAGACCCTGATTTAGATATATCTTATTCAAACAAGAATCCTTCATAATAGTTCATTGTCTGTGTAAATAGATAGGTTCAAGATTGCCCGACAACCATGTAGAACAAAACCTGCCTTAAATGTGTGTCGGTGAGTCGAAATTCGTCATGCAATTAGGATACTTTGTTTGTAGGTGTATTATGCCGCTTTCACCAATACATCAACCATTATGTTTGTGTTATAAGATATGACATAAATATGTGTCGGTGACAGCCATTAGTACCCTGTTTAAAGTATGTTGTATGAGGGATAATTTAAATTATCAAATATACCTTTGACTTTGACAGTGTCATTGTTTATGCAAAAGGTAAAGCCTCAATACGAGCACAGAACCTAAAATGAGTCCAAGTTGTGGGTATGCGACATACATTTTTTAAACAATCTTTGACAAATTATTGGAACTGGCACCATTTTAAGGCCCTATCCCTACTTTAACTCTTGGTGCAAATTTAAATGATCAAACAGTTAAACACTGTTACTGCATCGCATGAATATATCCGTATTCAAATGCATTAAGGTATCAATAAAAATATTTCCGTCAATTTGGCTTAGTGACCCCATCGTTGACTAAATATTCCAATATTTTAACTTGGCCTAATATCATCAAGACAAATAAGACACGGTTTCAAGCTGCTGAAGTCTTTCCAATGCATAGTAAAATAAAAAAAAGCTTTAACCTTAAGCTCAACACAATTGTAATAAATAGTAAAATATAGTTGTTATAAAAATCTTTCTGTTCTATCAATATTGTTCAAATCGTACCAGCTAATAGAGACATTGACAGTTGGTAAAATATGTTACAACTTGGTCTTTTAAACCCTTTCCAAACATACACCAACATACACTCTCTGCAACAAGCGACTTTGAAACACATCGAGAAATTAACAAAGCATTTCTCCAGAGATTGAAGTATTTTAATTGCAAAAAGTTGACAACATTGTACCAGTCGGAGATATTGCTGATTGTGAAAATATAATTATCCAATATCAATTTTCACAAAACATTCAAATGTCGTCTGCTAAAAACGCGTCAACCACATATGCTTGTGTGTGAAAATGTTAATGACGAATGTGTCTATAGTTTCAATATATTGTTTATTTGACTAGATAATTCGGACTACTATGCCTACCCTTTTCTTTCCATGAAATCGTTTTCTAGAGGTAAAGTACTGATTGATGACAGGAACAAATTGTTTATCCCAAGACATATTATCGACTGTGCCCACATGTATAACGTTCCCGGACTGACGTATGTAAGTGCATTGTGCGGTATATTTATTAAAAGATAAGCTAGTACGTTTGTCTATTGGTACAAACGTTTTAAGAGTAAGACATATTAAATAACAAATATATTGTATGTATATGTGCTACCTATTTACGAAAACACTCTTAAAATAAAACAGCATACTTTGGCATTTACGGTTCATTTATAAAAACATGTTTGACTAGACGGGGATCGTAGGGTAATTTTTACCTTTCTGCCCTTTTCAGACTACTTTTTTTAAACGACTCCATTATCATATTTTTAATATTGTTGCAGTTACGTCATGGCAGCCAGTTCACCAACACACGTTTCTTTGTTTAGCCGCCCTCACCAAAACACTTCTTTCACGCAACTAGCTGCTTTTCTACATATACAGTTATCCCATGTGTGGAAGATTCATGTGTGAGCATTGCATAAATAGGTCAGTGTGCCTATCTCCACAACCTGATTTGGTTATGCACAGTTCGTCAATTAGTCGTATAAAAGTGTATTTGCTTAATGTGTTACACTAAGTTAGATGCTCGATTTATATTCTATTATATAAAAACCTTTTAAATAGCGCGATTGGAAACTTTTGATTAGAGCTTAACCCTTACCCATGGGCATATTGTTGTTGGTGAAATTGACTTTTAAAAACATTGTAGCAAAGGGAGAACGTTCTTAAATTGAGCATTCCCTTGCTTTGCAAACTAATTGTTTCGTTCTCACAAACATTTAACTTAAATGTATCGAGCATTTCTGAGGTTTCATATCGGTGTTGAGTCTAAATTGTTTGATTGATTGATTGGTGTTTAGTCGAGATCAGTTCACTTATCCATGCATTTCCATGTACTCTCACGCTGGTCAGCACTTCACACATACTTTGGGAGACAGCTGGAAGGTTACTCAAATAACATGTTAATGGCTGACGAATAACGTTTGTGTTAACATTTGTCATACGTGAGAAATGATGTTAGCCATGGTGGGATATAAACCTTTAACCTGCGGCCTTTATTCATGCGTCGTCTTGGTAAACAGTAATGTATTTGATTGCCCGAGTTACATTTTGTTTGTGGAATACTTGTTATAAAGGCAATACATATTTGTCTTAAGGTACAATATCGTCAACCATATGACACATGAGAGATTTGCTGGTGTTGTGTTTAAACAACATATCAGTTATATCAAGGAGCTACACTGTACTTCTGGTTCACGGGAGTCATCCGGGTTGTATGAGGTAAACATATCTGTTTTGATATACCCGAGTAATATAATAAGATCTGATGCCTTTGTCCCTGACTACAGTTATGTTTGTTAGATACGATTACAATCGATACTTAATATCTTCGTCCTGGACTTAACATTGGTTACATTGTTGTATAAGGACATATGAATACATCTTTAATATTAACAAGTCAAAATCATTTGTCAGTCATAATCCACGGTCTTATCCAACCCACGTAGTATAGTGCAAATTTATTGGATATTATTTTCTATTTGGCTAATTCTACCTGGGAGCAAATACATTATATACGTCTGCATCATCTGCGTCTGTGCCTCGTAGAAAATACATTTGTTCACGTGGGTAGTGCATGGGTAAAACGTGGCGCACAAGTGCAAGACGAGGGGCGTAGTGAGGGCAGTGCGGGCGCTATACATGCGAGTACGTGGGTGCTACGTGTGTGACGCATGTGTGCTACTTGGGCGTTTCGTGAGTGCCACGTGGCCCAGTACCACGTCCGTGCCGCGCATACATAAGGTCGATAATAGGATTGCTTGTCATTGAATTTGTGACTGCCAAAGGAAATTCGAAGGTATTACCCACGTACTGCCAACGTGCCCCAACGCACCACCCATGTCTATGTTTTGTCACGTAGGAAAGTGAAGACCACACTTTTCTTGTTGAAGAACATTTCCTTTTTAAGACATGTAGCAAACGATTGATACTATTCGCAAACAAAATCAGTTTGCATCCAGATTCGGCCCAAAATATTTGTTGGCTGATCTGAGATCAAGGTTGTTTGACACTCGGATTGAATTCATTTCTTTACTAATTTCAAAAGGTTTTTTCAAATAACAATATCAAATATGGTCATAAATATTGCAATCCGATATTAGGAATGTTTTTTTACGCTTATAGGTAACAGCCGTGAGACTATTTTTTTCAATAACCGATGTACCTTTATGAAATGAAACTGGAACATGGGGGCCGCCATTTTTGTTATGTTGAGAACGCGGTCTGTCAGACGTAAAACACAGATTGAAAATTAGTGTCTATCATTTTTAATTCAAAATCGATATTTAAGGTAATACAAGAACTGTGTAATTTCGTTTGAACACAAGTTTTAAGATAAAATGAAAGAGATGCGTTGAACTTAGCATGAACTATGTTGTTCGTGTTCGACCAACTATCCAAATATGGAACGTGTCTGTACCCCGTACTAATAACGCACGGCCTTTTCAGTAAAGCCTTGTAAAGATACAGACAAACGACGACATTGGCGTTGCATGAATCCACTTATTTTTTACATTGGCATCCATTTGTATAAAAATAGTTCAACAACAAATAAGAAAACATTAAATCTGGTTAGTACTGGCTTAAAAATTAAATATCCTATAAAGCCTTTAGATTTGTCATATATAAGCACAAATGGTCAATGCTAAACGTACATACCAATCATGTGGTTTATTTATAATATACCCTTTCCAACATAAAATAAATATGCAGCAGACGCATTGAAGTTGTCAAGTCTAAAATATAAATAAATCTCTAAGTGATAGATGAATATTGAATTGAGTTGAAATTATTACGACAAATGGAGAAATTGCTCATCGTTAATATACATTTACATTTCAGGTATATTATTTGTGTTCAACAAAGCAAGGACAACCAATTTCCTATCTCTGATATTGGTTATTTTATAAAATAAACACCAGCAGCAAGAATACCTCTTGTTAGACGGGATGTTGAACTCAATGTCCCTGTATATAAAGAGGCGAATGCGATTGAGTATTTTGAGTCAAAGCTATCCTACAAAGGGTACATTGGACCGCGTTTATTGACCACTTATATACACATTACTAAGAATTAAAACATTTCTAAATTAGATTTTGCCGGATGATAAAGTTATGGCTGTGATTGATATTGTTTGCGTATATGTTTTATTGGGGTTTAACATAGTTTTCAACATTATTACAGTTATATCACGGCGACAGTTCACTTGTTCATGATCCCTGGGTAAACAAACCAGTACTAGGCTAGAAAAGTGACTGATATTACTAAAGCCGCTGATTGTTGTGCTAACTTTCTGCATTTCATAAAACAGCTTTTATAAGCAGAGACAATAGAACATTGATGGATGCTGAGTGTGTTTATTTAGAGCTTACATATTTGTGATTTATAAAAAACATACCACACTCTAAAAACAGAACTTGGCATATAGTCATTGAAGAGAAGAAATTGACTCATAACCATATGCAATAAATCCAATAATAGCTGTTATCATTGAACACATGGGTGAAGCAAATTGTCTCACTTAAATCAGACTACAACATCCTTTTTCAAAACAACCCGGCAAAGGCCTGTACAACATCCATTACAGGTCATGTTATAATTGTATACAATAGAACACATGTCTTTTTTTTAAAGCTATCACTTTATCATTTTAATCCATCTGTATGTTAGGGTTAACCACTTAAATATGCTTCAGCATATGCAAGACATTTTATATCGTGACAAATGATTGTTTGATTTTATTCCCGAAAAGAAAATATATTTGGAAAGGAAGACATTCGTCATTATCCGCAAGTTCTCCCTATTTTCGAGAATAATCTCTTAATTAGTATAATCTTTGTCCGTAGGAAACTATTAAGGATGACGATTGGTTTTTAATATGAGAAGGTTCTCCTTCTCTACAATTAGTTCAAGAAGTTGTGGTCTACTTTTCCACAGCCAAGCATTACAGTTTTGTGTATTATAATTTAACCTGTAACCTTCAAGTAAATTGCGTACATGTAAATTATTTTTAGATTCTTTCTTAGTTAACTTCCCACAAACAAACGCTACATCAGAAGTAGTCTGTTAGTGGTAAACTGTTAACTATTTTGTACATGTAGATGCATTGTGAGGCCTCTGCAGCAGACACTTTGTGAAAACATGTTTGCAAATGAAGAAACTAATTAATTGAGATTATCAGAATTTTTATATAGATTCTTTCTGCGGATTTTCTGCAGATCTGAATTAATTGCTCAATATAAGCACTTTTTATTATTTCTCACAATACTTTAAGTCAGCAATACTTCAAAAGTCACATGCTTCAAATAAATAATTGAAAATAAGCAAATATTCTGAACTGAATATAAGAAAATAAAAGGTGTTTAGCTTACCTGTGCATAAAGTGGTTAAGTTGAGCTAATTGTCTTCGAATTATGTCTGTCGTCCATCCGTCGTGCTACAGGCTGTATTATGCATCTGATACTCATGATACTTCTTCAGAACATTTATCTCACTTAGACAAGTTTGAAACTGGGCCATATGAGGTCAATAACTATGTCACAAGGTCCAATTGAAGGAACATCTTGATAACGGCATTTTTCACTTGAGCATGTTGAAATTTCATCGGAATGTTTGTATTGATGATTTCTAGGCCAAGTCTAAATATGGGTCATAGAAGGTCAAAGGGTTGCTCACTGGGCTTAATTGAAGTACAATCTTGTTAACCCTCTTAAGGCCGCAAAGTTTGCTTCAGACAAGTGAGAAATTGCCAGAATGTTAAGTTTGAATATGGGTCATGATGGGTCAAAAACAAGGTCACTATGTCAAATTGAAGTTAAATCTTGTTAACATGAGTCTGCGTTTTTAACTTGAATATATTTAAACTTTGTCAAAATGTTTGACTTGTTTATATGCAAGTCAAGTTTGAATATGAGATGTCCAATCCAAATCAAGATCACTTTTGCCAAATTGATTTTAACACTTTAGATGCATCACTTTTTTCTTCAGCAGCCTGAACATTTTTAAGAAAGTTTGTCCTATTAATATATATCTATGTCAAGTTAAATATTGGTCCTGTTGACTCTAAAACTAGGTCACTAATATCTAAGTCAAGATCAAATATGGGTCATATTTACTCTAAAGCTAGGTTACTGTACTTAATTCAAGTAATATATTTTCAACGCTTTGGAGACATTTTTTTATTTCATCAGTTTGAGACTGGCATATATTTTGCATTATTAATCTCATTGCATTACACATATGGGGGATTAAGGGCCATTATGACCATCTTAGTTTATTTAGTTTTATTAGCCCGTCTGATTCTTTTAACAAAAACGACGAGGTATTGTCGTCACCTGATCGTCGTCGTCGGCGATGTTTGTTAAGTTTTGCGTTTAGGTCATTTACATGGAAACTCTCAAACCTTGTACTTAACAACTTAGACAACTTGTTCATCTCATACATTTCTTTACATTGTATGTTAAATATACTTATTTTGACTTTTTTTTTGGGGGGGGGGGTTAAAAACATAAGTTTCGATTTATATTGGTTGATTTTGACTATTGCACATAGTTGGTTAAATTGTGGCTATCAAACCTGAAATTTGGAAACTTGGAAAAGTTGTTCATCTATTACCCGTTTTAATATTGTATACACAATATGCTGAGCGTGGCCTGTATTTTTGGTAGAAAACATCAATTTGGATGTATATCGGTGGTTTAAATAATTGGGTTGGCTTAGTTTTGTGTTTAGGTCACTTTCATGGAAAATATAAACTTATTGAATGATAAGGATGCTGAGCAGAATTCTTTTAGGGGTAAAAAACACATCAATATTTATGTATTATGGTAAATTCTGAAAATTGGACAAAGTTAAGTTTTGCGTTTCGGTAACTTTAATATAAACTTTTAAACCAATTAGTTAGAAACTTTATAAACTAGTTAATCTTATTAAATTCTTTACATTGTACGAAAATGATGCTGAATGGGCCTGTTTGGGGGGTAAAAAAACAACAATGTTGATGAATTTTGCTTGATTTTGGGAATTGGGCATAGTTTCTTCATTTTGTGTTACATTGATAACATGTTTTTTTCCAAAACAATAAAAACATAATTCTTCAACAAAATATGAATATGTTTATCAGATTGTGTTTTGGGGGTCAAGGTCACTGCTACTAAAATAAAGAAAAAATGAATGTATTCATTATCTTTAGTTACAGTTGACTTATAATGTAACCATTTTGTGTTTGTATCAAGTATTCATTTAACCCTTTCCCTCATATAGACGCTTTTTGGCGCATATGCAACATGTGGCATTTCGAAAACATAGTGGCAAAAGTACAAATTGCTCAAAACGTGAGTTAAATATTTCGGACATGCAATACATCTTCGTCAGACGACTTTGAAAACAGTTAAGTAAATATATGGAACCTTTATATGCATTAAAGTACACGTTTTGACATCAGTTTAAATCATTGTGGCATGTGGAGGAATAGATAGATACGCATTCAAAAGTAGTTTTCTGCTACAGACGTGTCATGATACTAACAATTCACAACGATTATTAATGCTTAGCTATTCTCTACCAATACATGAATAATTTCAAAAATAACTACTACATTTAGCTGATCACTGCGATGAGGTGCTTGATTATCTATACTATTAACACATTAACCTTCAATACTTAACAGTTTTCATCTGCAGCAGATGACTTTTGAAATGATTTTGACAAAATAAGTAATAACAGCTTGTACATTTTAGACAAAAAACGTTTATTTCTGTTTCAGTTTCAAAATCAACAATGGAGTTATCTGGAAGAAGACAAGCCTATAGTGAGGACGGGGATACAGGTGTTCCCTGCGATCCGTGCCTTATTGATAATGTGAGTGGATGTGCCCACTTTTATTGCACTAATTGTGACGAATTCCTTTGTGACACTTGTGCAAGAAATCACAGAAAATATAAGGCATCCAGACAACATCAACTTCTTGATAGGGACGAAATGCCAAATAAGAAAATATCAAATGCTCAGGACAAGTTCTGTGCTAAGCATGATGAGAAACTAATAGAGTATTTCTGTGATGAACATGACACTTGTTGCTGTTCTGTGTGCGTTACTCTATATCATGGCCAATGCAATGTAAAGTACATCGACGATGTGGCGAAGGGATTCAGCTCCAGTCAAAATTATAAATTTATATTAGAGCAGATAAGGGACATAGAAAAACAACTTGCTAAATATAAAAATAAATTTAGAAATGACTCAAAGGATGTTAACAACTGTTTCAGACAACTACAAGCCGATATTCAGGTATTTAGAAGTGAAATCAATTTGAAAATTGATGCATTAGAACATGAACTAATGCAGCAAGCTCAGCAAATAAGAAATGAAGATACTAATGCTATTGAATCCATGGATACATTATATGACAAGCTTCTAGTAGACATGTTGGACATATCATCCACTCTAGGACTTCTTGAAAAAAGTAAACAAAACCAACAGTTATTCATTCATGCGAGGAAAGCTGAAACTCAGGTCAGAGAGTACAATGACAAAACACAATGCATATCAGAAGATATCAGTGTGAGAAAGTACGCATTTTCACGCAATGAATACATAATGAAAATACTTAATTCGCCGAGTAAACTTGGGTCGTTGGAGATGAAAATTGAAGGAGAAAGGCGAACCACGAAAAAACAGACAGAGAAAGTACTATTGCAGGATGATAGTCCTACCATTGATAAGGTAGGTATGACAACAACAGGGAAAAGAAGAGAAGAGCAGCAAGCACAAACTGAAGAGAAAAAATTAACGATCCACACCTTTAAACCAACAAAAGTTAACTTAATGAAGAACATTAAGATGAATCCCAAAAAAGACACAACAGAAGTCTGGATAACAGGAAGCGTGTTAATGTCCAGTGAACTGTTAGCTGTAGCAGACCATGATGATAAGTCTATTAAAGTCGTTGACTTACACTCAGACACCATTACATGTGACATCCAACTTGATGATAACCCATGGGATATAACATGTATGGATCCCGAAACTCTTGTGGTGACCTGTGACACATACTTAGTTTTTCTACGTTATGAAAGAAAATCAGGGTTTCTACGTTTTTATAGAACATTAACAGTTGTAAAAAAGGTACAAATTGAGTCAGGTTGTTCCGGAATCACATATAGAAATGGAGCATTATTTGTTACGTTTTATGGGGAACATCCGTCGGTGAAACGTCTAAATCACGAGGGAAAAGTTCTCCAAACGTTCAAACATAATGCTAAAGGAAAGAACCTGTTTTTCAGTCCAAGGTACATTACAGTGAATAGTGTCGGTGATACAATGTATGTTTCAGACGGAGCCAAGAACACAGTAACAGGTTTGAGTATGGACGGACAAGTGTGTAATGTATATAGACATAACAAGTTGAGTGGACCATTAGGACTGACCCTAGGTGATGATAATAGTATTTATGTGGCGGGGAGGTGGTCACACAACATACATCAAATAACACCGAACTGTACACTCGTACGTATTTTATTAGGGGGAAAAGATGGGTTAATAGGTCCACAGACAGTGTTATATAACAAAACAGGCAAAACACTGTATATCAGTAGTTTTATATTAGGTGGTGACCTGTTAAGCGTCTACAAACTTGAGTAAACACACATTTTAGGTATTATAATGGCTGATATACATTTTATATATTTGTAGAGGAATATTAGTATCAACGGATATATCAGATATCATCATATATATTTCTCGGATATAGATAACTTTTGACGCATCTGCAACAAACGCATTTAAAAACAATTCCTCAATATTAGCTATTATCTCTTCTGCGACAATGTTTAAAACTTTATATTAAAGTTTTAGGTTAAGAAATTGACCATAGATTTGCAAGTTTTTTCAATGTTGTCTGCTGCAAATTGGTTGTATTTGAGAAAGGGAGGTTTAAACGTATTGTGTGGTTATTTGAGGGCAATTTCTCAGTCAGACGATTAATATCCATGCGGTGTTATGAATTAAATAGGAAATTGTGATCATATCTGATTAACCCTGTCCCACAAATCTGAAGGAGATGACTCATGCAAACATCTTGGACAAATATTGAAACTGAAAGTGCAATTATTAATTAGAGTTGAAAACATTATGACAAGAGATGAAATTGCTGACGGGAGAAATGTCTTCTTTTTTCACTATCTTTTCAGAATTCATCCGTGCAGAAGCCTCCGAAATTGTCTGTATATTAAAAGTGATTAATAAAAAACCCTCCAATGGTCGAATTTGTCTAAACCTAAACACCAAGTTTAAATTGATTCATGTGATATAGTTTTACTCCTCTAAAGATTTATCAGATATCATCATATCTATGTCTAGATATAGATGCATCTGCAACATACACGTTTAATAAACATTGTGACAAAAGAAGCAAAGCTTATTACAAGTTTCAGTTTTAGGAATTCTTCATAGATTTTCAATAGAGTTTCGAAATATTTTTCCATTATTTTTCATTGTCGTCTACTGCAAGCGTGTTGTATTTAGAAGAAGGAGGGTTACAATAACTGTTTGGCTATTCATGAACAATTTCTTAGTCATACTTTATCAATTTGATATGTTTACTAAGGAATTGTGAACTATTTAACCCCATCCCACATGATCAATAACTAAAAACTAGAGTTAAAAGCACAATTCGTTCGTGCAGAAGCATCAGCAAATGTCTGTATATAAATTTTTTTTATTTAAACTATAATTGTTGAAATTGTCTATAGCTAAACATCACGTTTAAATAAATTGCTTGCTGGTTTTACTTCACTTTCAGTTATTCTTCAGTAACATCACGGCGTTTCCTTTTGCCAAAATAATTGAGGGGTTTGTTTTCACTCTTTTCCTCCGCACAACACTTTCATTATGTTGCATTTAATTGTGTATGATACGAACATGACTAACAAATGATAGATATTAATTGGCAACTACCATAGTTGTACAAAACACTTAATATAAGTCGAATAGAAGGACTCAGTTTGTTGCAGTGAATTTTGTCAATCATCGTATAGATAAAGATGCTTGTTTGTCTGTTCGTATAATGTTTTAAATCATTTTCAACAATGTGTCAATTACATCGCAGTACTTCATGTGTAAGTTAACATTATTACCGAGTTGTTTATCCTGACACAAGCGAGTAAGTAGTTATGCTAACCCGGTACTCATCAACCCCATGGAAATATAGCAATGATCATTTACCGATTTAAAGTCTATGAATATACAAATCCATCGATATTTAATATTACGACCTCCGGACCCCTAGTGTTCGTCTGTATCGACTGTTCAATAAAAACTCGACATAGGCGTATGTGACCATGCAGGTGCGGGTAAACACGGGCATATGATCCATTATTACCGGTTACTTACTTACCCATAAAGCGTCGTGATGTAATTGAATAATTGCTGATCGTGGTTAAATCACCGTACACTCAAACAAAAGAACACTCCGTGTTATATATTAATCAAGAGTTTGCTAGAACAAGAGGTTGATTGATTGATAATGATTTAACGCCGTTTTCAACATTCATATCACGGATACCAGCTCACCTACACTTGTGTTTACTGGTTTTCCCACACCAGTACACTACACAACATACTTTCCAAGAAATTGATTGCTTTTCCACATATACTGTTAAACAGCCCATTTGTGTAAGACAACTGACGTTTATCACAACGACTTTTCTAAAACGTCAGAAAGTATGTTGGCCGAACTTGTATCCGAAATTACCTGGATTGATAGCCCGCGTCGCTACGAACTGAGCTATCGGGGCCCGTCTCTGAAAAGAAGGAATAACTTACCGTTCAATACGAATCTAATTCCCAACTTCTTTATTGTGGATTTACGTCAATTTAAAGATTATTTTAGTTATACCACGACGACAGAACATGTATAAGTCTGTGTGATGTGGATGCGATTTACCAAACCATAATCCTATAACGGTTTTCCCTTTTATGGTTTCAAATGTAAAATTCTCAAAGTTTCAAAATTAAACATAACATGTACATTCATTCACATATCATATCAAAATGTTTTGTAGAAGACAGTGATTACCGAGGTACAGCTTCGGCCTTTTGTACCAAACGTCCGTGGTTCGAATCCCGTGATGAGCGCGTTCTGTCTTTTGATTTTGTCCACAAACGCTGCGCGAGTCCTAGTTAATAATTCTGGAAGCAGACTTTGAGCGTGATTAATATAAGCTTGAAGTTGTTTTCGTAATTGATATCTCTGAAATAACATATGCATAAAGCATAAAGAGCAATGTAAATATTATATCAATTGATATTCCCCTATGAATGAACATAGGAATAACGATCTTCTTGCGATAAATTAAACCAGAAAATCAAAATACTATTGCTCGTACAATAAAAAACAAAGGAGATAAACAGTGTTTGACAATTGCATTTTTATTACGCATTACTGTCCCATACCTAGCAATGTTTCCTTCCTTTTCCACTAGAGTCAATATATAAAGATATTTCAGCATCAAAAATGCTTTTCCAAATTAATATATTGTATACTATTATTTTGAAGTATAATATAAAATCTTGAAACAATGACGAAAACCCTCCATTGAAATACCATAACATTGAACATAAAGCAGCCGATTTCAATTCCAGGTCTGCTAGCACTCCCCTAGCACTCTTGGTATGCCAGTGATGGATGGGACTAGAAGTCCACAACCTTAACTCCAATCATAACTAAATTCATCCACTCCTACTGTTCCATTACACTACAGAGTAGAAATGTAATATCCCGAAACGATGACGAAAATATCAATCAAAAAAACATAACATTGAACAAATAACAGCCGATTTCTATTCCGGGACTGCTAGCAGTCACCGCACGTAGGCAACTGTTATCTTCTCTAGCACTCTGAATACTTAAGTTATATATAGGACAAGACGTCCACACCCTTAACTCCTGTCATAACATAATGCATCGAATCCAAACACCATACTAGAGAGTAAAAGTTCGGCAACTCAGCATTTCACTCGGACGCAAGGTAATCAATGGCTGACGAGTCCAATCTCCGATTTAAAATATCTTTAGATATGCCCAAATCATACGACATAGGTATGTGTGTGCATTGGGTTATCAAACCTCTGTCTAATACATCTCTAATAACATTTTCAACAAGCTAAATATATAGACCATTTTTACTTTTTGAATTGTTCAACATACTATTATTTTCAACGGTTTTGTTACATCTTTCACTCAAATATACACGTGCTGACAACTACAGCAACTATACCCTTTTATGACGTTTGTTCATGTAACCTGGAACTGTCGGGTTCACTATAGTACACATGTATCCTGCTTAATAGAAACCCGTCCTATAGACAACAGGCAACCTCAAACTCATCAATGGCAGCCATTGGATATAATATGATCCAACAAGATTAGTATTGACATATGAAAAAAGTCAATTATATATTGATATGAATTATTTTGTTTAAGTACCTAGGGAGGATAATGTGTTTGTTGGCATTTACGAACAATGTATGTACAGACCGGCAATTATATTTGATCCGTCTGCTTAAATATACTTGATTTGATTAGACAGCTTCTAACAAAACTGTGTTAGTAACGTATGCACATTGTAAAGATTGATCAGACAGTTTAGATGATCATGCTTATCTGAAACGTGATAACTGTGGTTTTACGTACAAACTTTTGGGATGTAATATTTCGTCACCTTCAACAATTTATTTCAGTTATACTACGGTGTGTCTCGGTGTATTTTGGTGTATCTCGGGTTATTTACTAAAATCTTTAGATGATTTATTTTGACAGTTACGAGCTGATCGAAATGTTATCCACAACCTCATGTGTGCCAATAGGGTAACTAATTAATGCCCGTTACATAATCATTCGGTATCGCCCAGCCGGGCATTGAACACGGGGCCTTTTCTTCTGCAGATTACGTGCTACCACCGAGGTGGTTTGTGTGATATTTTCCGTGTGCATATTATGTTTTTTTCCAAATGTACACTGCTGCAGAAGCGTTAAATATCGTCTATATCGGTATGCATAGGATTCATTCAGATTTTTATAAAAGAAAACCTGATTGGGCGTTCTGAGTACATATATTCCTGAAAACGCCGTTCATACTTGTCTATTATCATTACATTACTAGTTATGGGGATGATATTAATCTTAAACAAATCAAATATGCAACCTTTCTATCATACACATTCATTGTATAGCCTCTATAACTGTTTCATGTATATGGCGGCATTTCTTAAGTAAGTTACCAGTATTACTGTTTCAGTAATCTGAAAACAAGTGAATGAGTCCTTATATTAACGTAATTCCCCAGTTACATCATGCCATTTCCTATGTATGTTACCTGTATAACTGTTCCAGTTATATCACGGCATTGTTAAGTAAGCAATGCCACATCAACTGTTAAGCAGCCCATTGGTGAAGGACGAATGATAATTTTAACAGTGGCTTTTGAAAAACATCGGAAACAATGTGGGCGGAGCTTGGACTCACAACCCCTGGATACCGGTGCTCAGCTCTGGAAAGAAGGTGCATGGCGAGGGTCTTTAACGTTCTACACCAATATAATGCATATCGTTATTGGTTGTTCTTGTCGATTCCTTATTCATTTCAGGTATATTCGACGACAGAACATGTATTCATGGTCCCTGTGTAAACAAACCAGTATTAATATAGAAGATGTGGATTTTACTAGCCAAACCATACGTCATCTATATCTACATCTGCCTTACCTTGTAGCATTCAAATCTCATATTCTCAAAAGTCTCCAACTCAAAACTTACGCTACATAACGTGTACATGTACAAAGCATGTCAATATGTTATGCGGTCTTATAAAGTAAATTTGCCTAGTACACTTAACAGGGGATGACACAATATTTTATAAACATTTAGGAAATAAATTAAACAAATCTTCTTGTCTAAAAGTAGAAGGCCCAGGACTTCGATATTTAGTTTGTAGCAGCACCGTTGGTCTCTTGTTTAACAAAGACTCGTATAGGGGAAAAACTAAAAGAAATATTGTCTGAAAGTAAAGTAAGTCCTTTTATATTTAGTAGTAGCAGTATCTAGTGGACCTCTACCAAGATTTTCAAATGATAGACATTGAGTCAAAAATGGCCCTTTCCCGAGGGTCACTTGTTTTTTATTGGGTTAAGTACAATCCGATCACTTTTAACGTTAATTTCATTATATTTCAACTTTATTTGCTTTAAATATCATGAAATAAAGTCGTCTAAAAGATTTGAAGTGTGCGTTTGAATACAGTGTTACAGACATTTTAAGGAAATTAGTTACCATTTCTCCTAGTTCATACTTTCCTTACAATAACAAGTTAATCGTAAGGTGGTACCATTTTCTCCAGAAGCTTACGTTCTACCCGTGTACCACTTAGGTGCTTTGTGTGCTATATGTTCTGTTTGTATATTATGTTTTTTTAAATGTACACTGCTGCAGAAGCGTTTAATATCGTCTATATCGGTAAACAAAGGGTTCATTTAGAGTATTACAAAACAATTTGCGCGTTCAAATTATGAATACATTCCTAAATAGGCTGTTCATACTTGATTACTATCATGTTATATCTCGTTATGAAGATTGTATTAGTTTTTGTTTACCATTTCCTACAAACACATTCCTTTTAGAGCTTCTACAAAAGATGACATCTGAAAACAAAAGTAACTAAAGAAGGAAGAGCTATATATATAAATAAATCAATACTTATACATTCATTTCTTATCTTTTTTCCAAAGCCAACGTATATATTGTTTGTATACAGGATAGGGTGAAATCCGATACCCTTAATGTTAACTTAATATTAACATCGTTATTTCGCCACGAATTGAATATTTCAATTATAAAACAAATATATAAAACTTCAGGTGAATGTTTGCTTGTTTAACGCTTATTGGAAAGGATATTCCACAGTTATATCCCGGATTTGTTTAAGTTAGTTACCAGTATTACTCTTTGAGTTATCAGAAAACAAATAAGTCACTCATAATAATCACAAGGAAGCTTTCATGTGTCAACAAGATTGTTTTTAAATTGTAGCTATTAACCTAGTTGCTTGCACTACATGACTTACATGCTAACGCAGTTTAAATATCACCATGACAAACATTCTGATAAATGTTCCACTTGAGATTTCTAGAGCATTCAAAATAATTTAACCCAATCTATCAAAAGGTTTAGGCATTTAAAAGCAAGTATCTACGTGATAGAGCAATTTGAAAGAGGATGTTCAACAACAAAAAATCCCTGCATCATTTGAAAAGAAATACTTTTGTATGAAACTGTATATATTAATGTTAAGGTA
This sequence comes from Clinocardium nuttallii, assembly GCA_031471495.1. NCBI lineage: Eukaryota > Metazoa > Mollusca > Bivalvia > Cardiida > Cardiidae > Clinocardium > Clinocardium nuttallii. Next base: position 19,271 of record JAUELF010258526.1, read on the forward strand.
TATTTGATTTGATCAATAGACAGGGTTGTCATTGGTTGTCGATAGCAATGTCCGAGTTAATTTGAGAACTCTTCAACGGCGGTATTTGTCTACCACATAGTTAAACAAGGGACCATGAGTGGAAATGTTGATATTAGACTCACAAACATCGAACAAGTTAGTGGAACGAGGAAAAACATATAACATGTCATTTGTATCTAATATATTCTGATAAGAAGGCTTACCATAAGTATGTACACTTTAAAACATGCTGAATCACACTGACGTATTTGTTATAAGAAAGCTTACTGTAAGTATGTACATTTTAAAACATGCTGAATCACAATGACGTTTTTGTGAATAAATCACTGATGCAATGTTAGAGAAAACCGTATTGACGATAAATCACAGCCACTTACTAAAGGAAAATCAATATAAAACCGAGGCATCTTAAAGTAAACTTGATCAAGAGGTGTATTTGTTATCATGCAAACATTTTGACAGATATAACAGTTTCAAATATTGCGCTGGATGCTTTGACTATTTAACTTCCCCTCTTGTTTCAATTAAACAGTCTAAATGCTTTTACCAAACAAACACCCACAATGAGTTATTTTTGTCAAACGCCCTTTGTATGATATTTCACTCTTTACCACTTTTATTATTTTTTTGACGATTACCTTTGGGTCATTTGGTATGTATTGTGTTTTTTGGATTGTGATTCCTTATATTTCTTTATTTTTGAATGTTACAGATGAAAACAAAGGGATTTTAATTATTATGCTCAAAGCAGACAAGTTAAACGGTTATCAGGAACTGACGTCAAATTTTCTAAAAGGAAAACAAGTTACGTCGTGGAATCATATTATGCGCAGAGAAAAATTTGACATCACACTGTTTAAGAAAATACGAGGGTAATTCAACAACAACTATATATACATGTATTTATAACTGCCTTAAGATTACACCTCGTCCTAAACCGCTAGGCGATTTTTAAACAAACTTCACGGGAATGTTATTAGGAAATGCTTATGCAAGAATTCTAAACAAATTGAATTCCATGTAAAACTCGGCTTACCATTGTAACAGAAATGATTGTTTAAAAATATGTTTAAGCAAGGAGCAAAATGATCTAGTAAATTAATAATCGTACGAAATATTAATACGATTTAAGCAATCGTGTGAACGGGATCTGTTTTGACAACTACCAGGTGTTATGACGTGGTTACATTACTCTTATTCACGAACAAACGATTCAAATAAGTTTGTACATTGTAAGTACTGTTCTATTAGCCGTTTTTTAATACTGAGGTAATATTGCCCGTTCAAAAACTCGTCTATACAAAAGAAGAGCATTCATCAATCAACTTTCTAGCAGAGCTCTCCTATATGAGTGTCGCTTTTTATATATTTCAGATAAAAAAGATGAATGCGTAGGCAGGTAGTTT
>JAUELF010258527.1:0-10936 GCA_031471495.1 Clinocardium nuttallii
TATCTGGGACATTCTTAACAAAAAAAAGATCTAAAAGTCTTGATAATATCAAGTTTTTTAACAAGCGTCAACTAAATGGTAATGATTGCAGCATTGAAGCGAACGCTGAATCAAATGTATCTTTTCCGGGTTCGATTGGAAGCGGAAATCTCGTGGCTAGTTCTCAAAATGATGTCAACGAAGATGAATTTTCAACCAGCACGTGGTCTTGGAGAGACGGACGAAGAATTTGTGAACTGGGCTATTTATCTGACCAATTAAAGTGCGATGACTTAGACTGTGGAGAAAATCTAAGCCTGAGTAATACTATCAAGAAAACTCGGTATAGCTTTGGATCCCGTCTTTACATAGAATGTATATGTGGAATTGTCAACACACTTGCGACGAATAAGCGGCATCGTGTAAACATCAAGGGCCCAAAAGTATTTGAAATTAATACAAAGGCAGCCTTAGGTACAGTTCTATTGTTTTTGTTTTATTATTTATAAATTTAAATGAAGAACCAAACTTGATGAGCAATGATCTGTCACTGTCAGCATGTAAAATATTGTGTTCGGTTGTCTAGGGTCATATAGTGGCCCTGGTTGTTCCTTAAAGTTTTATATTTATTCAGATGGGGTTCGAATTCACAACCTCTGGACTGGCAGCCCGCGTGACTGCCGACTGCGCTACCAGGGCTCGGCACAACTGTAGATAGAGTCATGTATCTAAAAGTTCATCCATGTGTTACTTGGCCCGACAGGACATTGCATTTTTTATCATTGTGAGATTGTCCTTGGAACCGTATGCGACTAATAAGCGAGCAGTGCAAAGGCCGAGATTAAGTCAGACGAAGCTGCATATGGTTTGTTTTCGTACAATACGGTTGATATTGCCGTCCACATAAAATTACATAACATAGCACGAATTTAATCGAAATACACTTTACAAAATCAAAATATTTATTTGTACTGAAATGTTAACCCTGACCCACAGACATATGATTTATGACGTATCTGCAGCAGACGACTTTAGAAAATATTTTTGAAAATAATTAGCAAATTCAACTTTTGTCACAATGGTTTTAACTCTATTCAATAATAAACTTTTCATTCATAGAGAATTCTCATATTTTGCCCAAATGTGTTCACAGTCAGCTGCTGCAGATTTGTCGTATGTGGGAGAGGGTAAAACGTGTGTCGCTTAAACCGTTTCCCTCGTATAGACGCCTCTGCAGCAGATGTTTTTTTGAAAACATAGTGACAAAAGAAAAAGCGTTGTGTATTTGAAAAATCATATATAATAGTTGGCTCCCCGATTATAAACATAGTTACAGAGTTAAACTGGGAACCAAAATCAAGATGTCTTTGCCGAACCGTAAACATAAAAAATAGTGTCATGCAATAGTCAATATTTCCTTAAACATAGCCAGCGTATGAACCCAATGTAATTTACACAAGACAACATTTGCCATTAACTGAAAAATATAAGTATTATACAAAGCACAGTATACACATTGGATACATTTTCAATTAGTATTTGTTTCTGTTTTACCAACGGCTTAAACTGGAAATATTAACAGTTACCCTCATTGACGCTCATGGTTACGTCCAACTAATAACAGTACCGGCAGTACTTTTAAGCTACCCATGACACGCCATTTAATGATGAATTATTATTAAAAACGGGCTTACACACAATACAAACATTTTAATCGGCATTTCTATTTCACCTTTTTGTAACTCGGCAGAAAAAAGCAAAGTATTATATAACAACAATGCCATGCGATTTTAATCTTTCATTTTGTTTGTTAGAAAACGTATCAGAACTTACATTTGCAACTGTAACTGAATTGATTATCTTCGAAACCAATTTTTACCTCTGTATGTATTGATTTTTCACAATAACTACTAAAAGAATATCTAGTCTAAATATAACACTTAACTTTAAGTATGACCTGAATATGGTTAACAGATACATATACATGTATAGTGTAGCTTTAAAGTTCCGCTTTCGGCTTTGTCGATGCAATTTTATTGATGAATCTTCCAATACGCAATATCTTTTACAGAAGTAGAATATATAGAAACAGCCCATTGATGTTACGTATTTCAGAGATACTTGAACAAACATCATACATAATCAACAACAATTGATACATCTCTATGAGCATGACGGGTCACTGCAGTTCAGAAATTTGGAGCTGCTATAAAAGGAGAAATTTAAGAAATTCCATTCTTATGTTATAATATTTTGTTGTTAACATTTGTGGTTGATTCCAGTCTATTGTGACAGTATACCGCCAACGGTAGGCATACACATTGTTCAATATCGTATATTTTACCCATTGAATAGTGTTGCCGTTTTAGGATATTTTCTCTTTAGTTATCGACCCTTTATTTGCAGATTCACGTTGAGATTGTTTGTAAAGGTCGTAATTAAATTTGTTTAATGGAATGTCTCATCATCCTTTTATTCAAATTTGCATTCCAGGAGAAAAAAAACCCAACCGTAAACCCTTATAATCTTGAGCATAGTTCGTCGACTTTTACAATAATTCCGAGGGAATTACATCAGTTTAAAAAACAAGAAAGGCGTAACCCATCTGAAAACTTCTGACATTCAGAGTGAAGTTGGTGCTCATTAATCATGTTGCTGAGCTGTATGTCGGTGAGAAAAGGTACCAACTATCTCCGTCAAATCATGAGTTTAGCGTAAAGATTGATGCAGTCAAACACAGCAGCTAATGATCGCCTTGTTTTAAACACGTTTAATTAACATCAAAAACTGGCACGCCATGGTTCTCAGAGAAGTGATTACCAGTTGAAATGCGGATAACAATGGGAGAAAATAACACTTACTCGCGTGGAACCTCGATAATCTATGGACATCCTTAGAGGCATGGTATTTGAGTCTAAATCTATCCCATAGGGAGACGCGATTTGTCGCACCTGCAGAAAGCGACTTTTAAAAACATTGTGAAGGAAGGAGACATTGCTCACAATGAGCTTTTCCTTTCTGTTACCATAATGTCTCCAATAAGATTAGATGATGAAAATCTCATAGATTGACATTTTTTTCAGATTTTGAACTGGTTGTATTCAAGATCGCCTGCTATACATGTGTGAAATGTGCGAAAGCGTTAATGTTAGTAATTACAATTATTTGTATGATCCCCATTATACAGGGAATTATTATGTAGATATAGAGTTGAAAACATTGTAGATCATGGCGTACGTATAATAGTATGTATGCCGTTTATATATGCTGGCTTATAAAAACATATTATCATTATGCTGAACATGTAACTTTCCTCGAACGCTTTATTTGCTTTTTGTTAAGCGCCCCCACCATTCAAATACAAAAACCACGCCAACCCCAAGCAAACAAACAAACATGGTGCGAAAGATGGCACACCGCTTATAATTGAATTAAAAACAATGTTTCTCAAAACATTGACTTTAATCAAGTACTTATCTACCTCCAACCGGGACCTACCGTCCGTCTGTCTCTTAACTTCGTCGGATCATATTCCCAGACTCCTAAGTTTTGCATATGTCGAATCTGGTATTTGGATATATTGATACGTTTTCGCGTATCAAAATATCTGTCACATTGATCTTGGCATTTACAACAACGTGAACATAACTGTTGTCAGGACTCGATCTGATACTAAATAACTTAAGATGTATAGCTGTGTTCACTGTGACCTTGAGCTTTGACAAATTTGTCCAGGTCATATTTCCTATGCTGTCTTACATATATGGCACGCCAATACATTTTGGGAAGAGGGTGTGGTGTGTCTTGAACAAAAATGGGTCGACAGCACCGAGAGCGAAATATGGCTCGTTTACAATACTGTTTTGTGTTACATTCATTGATAAAATCCTTGAGTGCGAACTATGGCGCGTTTATAATATTCTGTTTCTTGTTACATTCATTGATAGAATCCTAAATAAATATCGATTTTAATTTTTTTTAACAAGGCGGTGATAATTTTCACTTCCTATTTTATTATGACCACTAAATATGTGAATCTTTGTTGTCTATCATGAAATACGGATAATGATAATATAAATACATAAAAACATTTGACTATTCGACGATCATTTTCCGTCCGTTTGCATAACCGGTATTGTATATCCATAATGAATTCCCCCATGGGGTCCGCCATTATTGGGTCTCACTTCAATAAGTTTCAAAGGTTATTGATCTGCGTGTACCTATGAACATTTGTGACCGGTAAATCTTCCATGATCTGCAGTTAGCCCCCTGATTGCAGCACTATCAGTGCTTTGATTATAAGTTATTTTCGAGTCCTACGGTCCTTATCAAAAAAAGGATAAAATTCATACTTGGTTAAGCAGAATATTCTATTCAACTTTATAATAAGGCTAATATTTTAAATCAATGAAATATTGATGACAGGTACACACAAATAATAAAATCGACTTATCCTTAATAAAGTACTTCGAATGAAAAAAAATCAATAATTTACGGAACTACATTTGTGACGAGTCAAAATATCCTTTCCTATCCTTTCTGTTGTTTTTTCCTTTTGGGTATTTATTCAACAATGTGTAACGATAATACAATGACGTCACGATAATAGATTTTATTTTATGCTAAGCAATGAAATACTGTGTTCTATCAGTGAAATCAAATCAATATTCCACACTGAAATAATGACGTCACGTAACGTTATGACGTAACGTATGTTAACAGGTACGTAGACACAAAATAAATCCTTACTTTAGTCATCAATAAGCATAAAATAAAAATAAAATTTGTTCGTATCGAGTGGATAAGGAATATATTTCATCGAGGAGTGATACAAAATTTAATTTTATCTCTTCTCGATGAAATATAATCCTTTTCCACTCGATACGAACAAATATCCTCTTTGTATTTGAACTCATTTTAAAAATGGACAACGAGTGTAATTACACGCAAATTATCACATATCAGATAACGTGTTTTATTACATTTCCACCCATCAAAGATAAGGATATCTCGGTGAAAGAGAATTCATAATCGTCGATTTTTGTTATTTCACGCCACAATTGCGCATGCGTGTCCCTTCCTTTTTTCCACGGCCACGCCTCATCCGAAAATAATGCGCAAAGTAGCTAAAACAAACGAAAACTAATCCATAGTTAATGTAAACTATGGTTGAAGACGCGTTTTGAAAAACTAAATGTATTACAAAAAATAACAATGAAATGTAATAAACAGATTATTCAACTTATTTTTTCAAAGATTAGAACATATTTCACTCGCCGTCGCGTGAATGGGAGGAGTCACTCGTGACTCGTGACGTTCCGACCATTCACGCGACGGCTCGTGAAATATATCCTAATCTTTGAAAACATTAGTTGAATAATCTCTATTTCATTCCTTTATCGAGTACGTATTATATTAAATTATTTCCTCTATAAGTGTCTTTTTTTTTATCAATATTTACTTTCATCCAATCAAATCGCAGGAATATCGTTACTGCAACAACAAAAATCCTCTCTGAACACAATTGTTGGATACATGGCATTGAGAAGTTCATACACATAACCTATGGACTGGAAAAAATCGCCGGCTACGCCATCGATTTGTTTACCCGTAGTACCCTTCTAAAGGGACTATACTAAGCTTAGTGAAGCGTAGTAACACTGTTGCTGTTCACATTATACATCAATTATAATTAATGCGTTACGAACAGTTAGGAATCCGTCTACGCGTCTGTTTCCAAGATTGAGTTAAGTGACATTCATCAAAATCAAACATTATATATTTGCCATCAGCATATATCGATAGACACAGTCTGGATGATTAAATACAATCTAGATTTGACGTAAATAATTAAAACAACACTAGACTAATCTTGTATCATTCAAGAGTTAACTGTCAGAGAAGTACAACTACTACTACTACTACTACTACTACTACTACAACAACTAATTTTGCTACCACTTCTACTACTATTAATAATAATAATACTGCTTCTTCGTCTACACTTACTACAACTACTACTTCTACTAATACAACTACTACTTCTTCTACTACCACTCCTCAATCATTATACTCCATTTACCACTACAAATGTTTTTTGTACAAAGAGTGTTTCCGATATATTACTCCGATTCTCTCCAGTATTTATTGAATATGTTACAAAAGCTACTCGTGTTATCGTTTAATAAATAGCACCAATAACATTTGTTCTTATAACATATATCTACATCTTTAGAGTTTACTTCAACAAAGTCATATCGACCACTGTTCTATAAGATATACTTACGCAGTTATTGAATTAGAGATATTTCAAAGATTCTGCACGTAAGAAAGTATACATAAAGATAAAAACGTCACAGGAAACCCCTCATTCGGGATGCTTTCGTTCTTACTGATATTGACAGAACTGTCAAATTGCCTCTCCGCCTAATGATTACCCTGAGTGGATATCAAAGAGAAGTGTAGTGCTAACAAGATTTTCTAAATGACGTGCGCCCGTTTTATCAGCCTGTTTGTAATGCTGAACGTCATGTCGGTATGTTTGACTTCAATCACGACATCCTTCACCCTTTATTTTACAAATGAACGGACATAAAGAAAAAAACAACACTGTGGACTGCGTAAAGTATCGACCCGGATTAGCATAAGCATACCGCGAAGGCTAAATCGGACAGACACATTTGACCTCATATGTATTTCTGATTCAGGAATGATTGCTGTATCTCCCTAAGACGGAATGTGTCGGACCGGATTAGCCTGCGCGGACTGCGAATGAAGATCTGAGTCGATACATAAAGCAGAGTTCATAATGTTGGTTTGTTCGTGGAACGGCTCAAATGAACCATGCTATACACCAACAGACACTCAGAGGCGTAATACATACAAAGGCGTTAACAAAACATCAGCAGACGTCTTTTGAAAAACATTGTGGCCTTAGAAAAAATTCCTCACGCTGTTTGAAACTGGCGTTTATGCAGAATATTCGATTTTTTTTGTCAAGATGTCTGCTGCACATTTGTATGGATCACGTCCGTAATCATGTATGTCAAGACAACGGAGAGTTGCAAGTCACTAAGACTGAACGGTCTGGTATGCAATGGCTCGAATGTGACACAATATGTGAAACATACATTAGCCTATCAATAGGAAAAATATAAAATTTGGCATTTGTGAACATAGCATATCATGATCTACACTGTTCATACATAAACAAGAGCCTGTTATAAGACTCTGCGAACTAGTGTAGACCATAACACGACGGAGCTGATGGTCAGGCTTATGTGAACCTACATAAATGAAAACGTGTATTCTTTTGTATGGACGAGCTGGTGTAGAAGAGGCTTTAGTCAGATCGATCAAGTATTTGTCTGATGTTTGCATTGTTATTTGTGTAGTAAGACCTTTAGTTGGTTTTCATGAACGTAACATTGGGCTTTCGGAGACATGTTTCTCTTCCAGTGTCCATCAAACGCAATGCTTCTTTACAGGGTAATGATTATTTTCTATCTGATGTTATTCTTGAGACTTAATCATTTTACCCTTTCCCACATGCAATACATTTGCAGCAGACGATTTTGAAAAGATCTGGACAAAAAAGGGAAACGTCTATGTAAGTGGATGTATATTTTATTAATAACGTTTAAAACACAGTGACAAAGGGAGAACATATTCACTTCTGAAATTGCCACATAGTTTCCGAAAGTCTTCTGCTGCAGAAGCGTATGAAAGCATCTGTATGTTGGTAAAGGTTAACTAAAGAATTGTTTTAAACAGGTTAGGGTTTTCATTTCACACCTAAAACATGCACTCTGTCACTCTGATGAAAGAGAAATACCAACACATGCCCTGATGCACCTACTTCATCCACTGAACAGAAAAAAAGAAATTCTTTTACGGTTCGTCCTGGAGCATTTTAAGTGGTTGTTGCGTGTAAACGTGCATAAAAACTCAGTGCAATCCATCAGATTACATCATTCTCATATATGTAACCTTTGCAGTTTATTGCTTTATAATGAACTATGATATGTAGTATTTGTGACATTGTAATTGTATACCCGTAAATTAGATAGCATCTATGCTTAAAGGCATACTTTGGTGATCACGCAACACAATATGATGGCTAAAATGAGTTATAGTATAGCTGTACATATTTAACTGATTTTGATGACAAGTGTGAAAGGAACTGCAAGGGAAACACTGCAGGATAAGATAATAAGTCAGGAAAGATAATAAGGGAAGCTTGCAGTTTATCTAGACGGTAACCACACACTCATTTCTGTCAAACCGTCTTGAAATCAGACAAATAGTTTTAGAAGAGACTAAATTGAAGACTATTTAATTCATCCCCTTGCTGGTGCCGTCATGTTCATGTACTTCAGCAACTCTATATGACTTGCATACTTTTTGTTAAAAATCTTTACAAAACAAAAAAGCAGTTTTAAGTTTTGCATTTTAACCCTTTTTTGATGCCGGTAGGTGGCCATGTTTTCAAACCAATCAATATGGCTTAAACTGTTTTTATGGACATAATAATCATTTCTGCTAAATTATCTTGAAATCAAACAAGAAGATTCAGATAATAAAGTTTCAGATACTGCAGCACAATCTAAGTTCTACATAATTATGATTAAAAATTTTTTTTTTTAATTTGAAAAATGACCATCAAAGGACCATTGTATCGACCCAGATCAACCTGCGCAGTCCGCACAGACTGATTCAGGCCGACATTTTCCGTCTCAGGGGGACTGAGGTAAAGAGTAATGATCCTGAAACAGAAAATCCACAGGAGGCGAAAAGTGTCCGCCCGGATTAGCCTGAAACGGGTCGATACTTTACGTCAATGTTGGTTTTCTCCATAAACGGCTCATAGGAAAGTGTCTACTGACGCTGCTTTCTTAACCCTTTCCCTCATACGACAATTATGCAGCAGACAACTTTGAACATATTTTGTCAAAAAATGGAAAAAAATGGAAAATCTCTTAAATTGAATGGATAACCTATGACTAAAAGTGGAAAACATTGTGGCAAAAGGAGAAATTGCACGTTTTCTTGCAATTTCTTCTTTTGTCACTATGTTTTCTAAACGCCGTCTGCTGCAGAGGCGTCATAAAGCGTCTATATGAGGGAAAGGGTTAAGCTACTATTATTAAAGGCCTTTATCTGATTATATACCTTAGAATTAATAGCAAAGCACTTTAAGACTTCTTACACAATTAGAATGGCTGATATAATTTGTGTCCCCTCAGATTGTTTGATGTTTACCACTGCTTTCAACCCTTTTTTCAGTTATATCACGGCAATTCCCACGAGTACTTCTGACCCAAGCCAGTCAGTCGTTATGCCAACCCCACAACCCTGAGCGCCAAGGAGGGCAGTAATGAGGGCAGTAATGAGGGCAGTAATGAGGGCAGTAATTACTACCATTTGTAGGAACCAGTTAACCCTTTCCCTCATACGACAATTCTGCAGCAGACGACTTTGAGCATATTTTGTCAAAAATTAGAAAATCTCTATATTTTAATGGATAACCTGTGACTTAAAATGGAAAACATTGTGGTAAAAGGAGAAATTGCTTGTTTTCAACAATTTCTTCTGTTGTCACTAAGTTTTTCAAAAAGCTGTCTGCTGCAGAGGCGTCAGAAAAAAGTCTATATGAGGGAAAGGGCATTAATATTGTCATGTCTACTGAAAACTTTAACAAGTTTATAAATTCAACTCTTTCCCAGTTACAATAAATCTGCAGCAAACGACTTTGAAAAACATCTTAGCAAAAACATGAAAAAATATCTAGAAATGAAAGTATAATGGGAGACATCAGTCAGTTATCTCCCTTTAATACTCTCTAAATCTAGCTTGGCCCTATCAGTCAGTTATCTCCCTTTAATACTCTCTAAATCTAGCTTGGCCCTATCATTTGTTTTTCTCTGTTTTTATCGTTGGTTTCTTTGCATTGGATGTGCACTTATAACTTGCATTTTCTTGGCCAACTGTTATGTGATTGATTAGTAATTCCAGATTTGTGTTCTTTAAACACTGCTATATAAATTTTCTCTTTTGAATCATCACTTTCATGAACACATTTATGATTAATGTGTACAGAGTAATCGCAATATCTCATTGCCAAATAGCGATAACGACAAAGGATTTCAATTAAAAGGACCAACCTTCTATTTGGTCTTCCTTGGTCTTGATCCTGCAGATATGTTGTATGTGGGAAAGGGAGGGGTTAACAGAGGCAATCTGATAGTTCTTCATGATGACCAAGGAAATATAAACCAGGTTCACATTGAAACACATAACAATTATTTCTATTCATTATAAGACTGGCGAATGAAGACCCCATTACTGCAGGAATTTACAGGGCTCCTGACCACGTAAGCACTTCACATTCCTAAATTTGCCTCTCAACGCTATGTTGTGGGTACTCAGATGATAATTTATCAGTGAGACAGTTCATTTGAGTACCCACAACTTAGGGTTTGGTAGGCAAATAAGAGAAATGTTGTGAGGAAGGGGGGATTATCAATTCACTCCCTCCATCTCCAAGCCTCTGTAACATTATGTGGGGGGAAACACCTGACCATAATTAGATTAGAGTTTGATATTGGGAATCAGCATGCTTCAGTCAATGCTTATAACATCATTAACATAAAATGGTTCATCAATCCCGCAAAACAAAGACAAAAAAGATGTACACTCCGAGAAAATAAGAACTTTCCATCGTTTGCTGATAATTTGTTTGACAAGTAACGATCCCAGTGTTATTTATCTATTCGTAAGTTTTTGACAGGCTGCTCTGTGCCAACATATTTCTCGTGATAGGGGATTGTAAGATGAGGCAGGAACTAATACTTTGTGATTTTGTTCAACCAAAGATCATATTAACATGGGAACGCAATCGAAATGTCACTTTGGGGAGATGTGATTGCTGATAAGCATTTCTTGTAATAAACAG
>JAUELF010258549.1:0-11476 GCA_031471495.1 Clinocardium nuttallii
AACCTGTCAGAAATGCCAACTTGTATCTTTTATCATACATAATTATATGAGCCGTTCCATGAGAAAACCAACATTATACACAATCCACGAAGAGGCCATAATGTTGGTGAGTTCGCGGGACGGCTCATATTTAAGCATTTATAAATACCTTATACTTTTGGAATCCTGACACTCAGGTGTATGTTCACCATTATAGGCTGTCCACGGTAATGGTGAGACTGGACGGAGTTGGCATAACGATAGACCACCTGATGCGTGTTGGATCTCGCCACACTTTGTTGTTGGATCGTTCGATATGATTCGAGGACAAGACCGCCCACTTGTCAAACTTTCACGTTCACGCTCATGTCTATTTCTATCACACCACTCATTAGTGAGAAAGAGAACTTTAATATAGACGGAACCAATGTCCGTATTCTGTTCGTCTTGTCCAATCTCAAATCGGCACACATACTGTTGTCTTGTGTCACTTGTGCTGTAGTTGTTGTTGTTGTTGTTATAGTTCTCTGTATTGACATCCGTTATATGTTTTTCTCCAGTTTGCGTGACATCAGGCAGAGATGAGACATTGTTACCTCTGACGGGACTAACATTACTAACATCTGGTATGTTTTCATCTATACTACAGTTCACATTGTTAATTGGCCTGTCAGCATCATACACATTGTTTATCTCGCGGTTCATTTCAACTGCAAGGATGTTAACCAACTCCCCTGACTCATCAACGTCGTCTACTTTACAACAACAACAACATCTTTTCCAAAGTTTGCCCATATTTCGTCTTATTTTTTGGAACACAGATTTGCGTAACAAAATATATAACCAAGGGTCTAACAGTTGATTTAAACTGGCAAGACGAATTGCTGTCAAATCCCATAGGTAATTTGACCTTTTTGTCGCCATGGTGACAATGATTTGTATCTGAAAAATAAAAAGCAAACAACTGTAGCTGTATTTGAATCCAAAAACACCATACTTTGGCACTAGGAAAACATTTGCTAGAAACCATTTTCCTGATTCGGACGTCATTCTACATTCAGAAGAAATCTTTTGAAAAAAAAAACATGAGGAGAAATAAATGCTCAAAAACAAGCAAGTTGATGCGCGAGAAAACCAACATGATGGACTCTGCGTAATGTATCGATCTAGACCAGCAGTCCGCGAAGCTATTCCGAGCCTACACATTCCGTCCCAACGGGACAGAGGTAAAGAGCAATGCATCCTAAAGCAGAAAATCCACAGGTGGCGAAAAGTGTCTGGTTAGCCTGCTCGGCATGCTTAGGCTAATCCGGGTCGGTACTTTACACAGTGTTGATTTTCTCGCAGGACAGCTCATCTCTCTTGTTTTCAAATTTCAAATACATGTATATATCAAATTGGTTCTCTAAATGTTCTAGATAAATCTAATCAGACGACTCCTGAAATATCATATTAGGTTAAATAAGATAAAACAAACTTTTGTTTTCAATAACATTAAAATGATTAATGGTAATGGTTTGATTCACTCCTTTAATATCTCGCTATCTATGGGAATAAAATAGAGTTTATAGAACCCGTTTTAAGACACTTTTAGTCGAATCGAATCGAAAGTCTGACCAGAAGACCTGATAGACCCGATAAAACATATGGCAATTCATGTAATTATAGCAAATAATAGTATACTCATGTCAATAACATCGTTTAAGCATTTCGTGCATAAACGTTGAACATGTTCATAAACGTTGAACATATTCATAGACGTTGAACATATTCATAGACGTTGAACATATTCATAAACGTTGAACATATTAATAGACTTTTTAGAGTACCTGCTTTGATGCATTATATATTTAATGATAATTCAAGTTTGAATAGATAATGCCTAAAATACTCCAAGTCAACGTATGTACCAAACCGAATGCATTTGCGACCAGTGGATGGGGTGGGGTGCCCTTGGGTAAGGCACATTTCCTAGCCTAGTACTGGTTTGTTAACCGAGTGATTTATCGCCGTTATAGAACTGACATGGTGGTAAAAATCAAACCTTGAAGGTATTCAAAATCTCCGTCTAACGTTGTAAATTCAATACAGTGAAAAGGTTATTTCTTCGATCAAAGCAATTAAGTAATGCAATTTTGAGAGAAGAAATGCACGTGCCGATGTTCTTATCAGACAAGCGTCGTTCACTAGGAACGATAAAATGTCTGTTTGGTTGAGCTGTAAACATTTATGAGTTTTGATATAAAGAATGAAGATTTTCAGATATACCCATCCCATTAGAGATATGGTACAACATCAATTGAGACAAAACACTCGTGTATTGACAGATTGAACACTGTTATTTGAGTTTAATCGATACCCTCACACGTTCACATCTATGCGAAATATGAAATTATTCATTTGTGGCAAAAGGATAAAGTACTCATCGTCAGTAATTTCTATTTTTAAAGTCCAAAAAGCCGTCTTCTGCAGATTCGTCAAACTGCGTCTGCATGTAGGAAAGGGTTACTTGTAGATACTTGTAGTTTGACAATAGTCTACATGTAGGAAAGGGTTACTTGTAGATACTTGTAGTTTGACCTTAGCCTACATGTAGGAAAGGGTTACTTGTAGATACTTGTAGTTTGACCTTAGTCTACATGTAGGAAAGAAAGGGTTACGTGTAGATACTTGTAGTTTGACCTTAGTCTACATGTAGGAAATGGTTACTTGTAGATACTTGTAGTTTGACCTTAGTCTACATGTAGGAAATGGTAACTTGTAGATACTTGTAGTTTGACCTTAGTCTACATGTAGGAAAGGGTTACTTGTAGATACTTGTAGATACTTGTAGTTTGACCTTAGTCTGCATGTAGGAAAGGGTTACGTGTAGATACTTGTAGTTTGACCTTAGTCTACATGTAGGAAATGGTTACTTGTATATACTTGTAGTTTGACCTTAGTCTACATGTAGGAAAGGGTTACTTGTAGATACTTGTAGTTTGACCTTAGTCTACATGTAGGAAAGGGTTACTTGTAGATACTTGTAGTTTGACATTAGTCTACATGTAGGAAAGGGTTACTTGTATATACGTGTAGATACTTGTAGTTTGACCGTAGGAAAGAGTTACTTGTAGATACTTGTACTTTGACCTTAGTCTACATGTAGGAAAGGGTTACTTGTAGATACTTGTAGTTTGACCTTAGTATATGTGTAGGAAAGGGTAACTTGTAGATACTTGTAGTTTGACCTTAGTCTACATGTAGGAAAGAGTTACTTGTAGATAATTGTAGATACTTGTAGTTTGACCTTAGTCTGCATGTAGGAAAGGGTTACTTGTAGATACTTGTAGTTTGACCTTAGTCTACATGTAGGAAAGGGTTACTTGTGGATACTTGTAGATACGTGTAGTTTGACCTTAGTCTGCATGTAGGAAAGGGTTACTTGTAGATACTTGTAGATACTTGTAGTGTGACCTTAGTCTGCATGTTGGAAATGGTTACTTGTAGATACCTGTAGATACTTGTAGTTTGACCTTAGTCTGCATGTAGGAAAGGGTAACTTGTAAATACTTGTAGATACTTGTAGTTTGACCTTAGTCTGCATGTAGGAAAGGGTTACTTGTAGATACATGTAGATACTTGTAGTTTGACCTTAGTCTGCATGTTGGAAATGTTACTTGTAGATACTTGTAGTTTGAACTTAGTCTGCATGTAGGAAATGGTTACTTGTAGATACTTGTAGATACTTGTAGTTTGACCTTAGTGTATCAGAATATCTCATAAAGATAGAGCAGGTCACCAAATCAGGGTCAAATGCAATAAATAGTTGAACAATCGAGTATTACGATAATACAAGGGAACCAAAACCAAATGGGAAATAAATTATTGATGAATACATTCTAAAATTATTATCTCAGAACACTGCGTGCCATAATTGTCAGGAACTATGTTTATCTCAACTAACGCAATCAAAACAGAACATTTCAATATGAACAACTTGATTGATTAATTTATTGGGTTTTACGCCGTTTTCAACAATGTCCAGTTTATTTAGCCATATTTGTCCTGGCTTTCTCACACCAGTACTCAATATACAGTCTTTCCAAGCAACTGGCTCCTTTTAACATAAGCTGTTATATCATTGGTGGAAGCCGAATGACAGCCCGCGTCGCTACCACGTGGATGCTAAATGATTGAATCAATTGACTGATCCACTATCCCGTCGCCTTACATTGCATGTTCCTGTTGAGCTGCTATATCTCAGTCGGTAACCGCGATGTCTGTCAATCTAGGGGTCAAGAGTTCGAACATCGGCTCTATCTTTTGATTCGTTCTGCTGACTGGGTCTAATGTATTATAGTCATTTATTTTCCAGCCATTGAAAATAGGAAATATTCTTAATTGGAAGGTAGCCAGTTGCCTGGGAGATTACAATGTGAAGTACTGGTGCCAACTAATCCAGAGACGTATATTTAGGTGAAGTGGGCGAAATTATACAACTGATAAACTGTTAAAACACGGCGCTTTAATCAGATCAATTAATCAAGCAATCAAAAGAATCGGGTGATCTCTGTAATAAAAATTGAACCTGCGAGAAAACAAACATTGTGGACTCTGCGTAAAGTATTGACCCGGATCACCCTAAGCATGTCGTGCAGTCTAACCGGATATAGCCTTTTCGCCTCCTGTGGGTTTTCTGTTTCGGGAATCATTACTCTTTACCTCTATCTCCCTGGGACGGAATGTGTCGACCCGGACCAGTCTATGCAGAGACCATAATGTTGGTTTTCTCGCGGGACGGCTAAATTAGTTTGTATCCTACTTTAAATGATCATCGATCGTTGGAGACTTCGAAACTAACGGCTATTACGATATAATTGTGATCATGTAAAGCCGAGTTCTTGGTGATATTTGTTCACCGATGGCTTTGGTAGTTCAGGCTGTCAATCCGTGGGTTCGATCCCAAGCTCGGACAACGTCCTTACCAACGTTTAACAAAAGTCAATATGACAAGCATCATTCGCCTTCCTTCCATCAAATGATCAGTTCAAGGCAGTTGAAATGCAGCTAGTTAATTGAAATAAATATTGTGTAGAATCCTGGTAAAGTCAGGAAACGCATGATTATGTCAACTGGCCGCCGTGGTATGACTGAACAATTGTTGAAAATGACGTCAAACAACAATCAATCGATTCCGTTCGCTATCTAGTCCAGATGGCGAATAGATCGGTACCCGAAAGTGGTATATTTTACGTGTGACGTCGCTACGATTGTAAACCGATTTCGCAGCAAACCTTCAGCTTATATTAATCACGCTCTATGGCTACGTCCTTGAGACATTGCAATGAAAACAGAACACTCTTATCACGCTGGAACGACATTGGACATTGGACATTCAGAAAATGAAAACTGAATGTCGTGCTTGAACGACATTAGACATTGGACATTCAAACAATGAAAACTGAATGTCGTGCTGTCACGACATTGGACGTATATTTAGCTAACTTCACACAGCCCTTATCACGGGTAATGTTATAACACTTATTTAAACCTGAAGCGCCAAATGATTTAAAATCATCTAACAAGGAAGATGCATACTGGTGTCAAAGCTGCTCTCTTTCTGTTATATTCTAGCACAACACTTGTTATTGAAAAAGGTATAATACGGTACAAGCACATTGATTGGTCAACGATGTTATATGGATGATAACTCAAGTTGTCGAATCTAAAACTTAGTACTCACGGAAAAAACAAAGACAGAACCGCTTAGATTTACCATTTTAAATTGAAAGCGATTATACTTCACTCGAAATGCATGGTAGCATTAAGGATATTGCAATTACTAGGCGTGCTTGGTTTTAAAGCCATAGATTGAACAATCAATGAAACACATGGACCAAAATCGTTGTTCCCTGTTGAAAAAGAAAACGTAATTTACGCAAAATGATAGGTTAGCCTAACACGTTCGCATCAAATAGGCCTCCAAGTTTAACGAATAATTTCTAACAAAGGTGAGCGATTCAGGGTCATTATTCCTTCTTCTTTACTGTTAATATTGTTTAACGTGTTAATAAGAAGAATTGCACTACTATTCAGAAAGATAGATTTCATTTAACTTATACAAATATATGTATCTCATCATTTACATACATTAACACAAAACAAATACGTGAACCTTCAGATGTTCATCCAGAACAAAGCAACAACAGTATGCTTACCATAAGTGGTGCCCAGCAGATTACAAAAGTCGTAGTAATGGCGCACATAAGCACGATCATTTGCGTGTCGACTGTGCTGTGTTTCTTTTTCACAGTTCTAAAACCGCCTGTCGTCCAGTCTGTCTGCTGACTATTTAACAAACTGTCTCTTTTATTACTTTGCAGCTGAAGTTCTTTCCTTTTCCGTAAAGAATACAACGTATATACGACATATCCATTGCACAGTATCATAATGAGAATGAGAGTAAGGTTCAGAGAAGCGTAAATGTACGCGTACACACTCGACACTTTATCCTGGCTATGAAAGTCTAGGAAACACCACGTACCCGGATACTGTAGTTCGTATTTACCGATCCCGAACACGGGCAACAGTCCGAACCAGATAACGCCGGTCCATAAGCCCACAATGAGACATCGTGTGCTGCTATGTGAGCAACGGCTAGAGTAAAAGAAAACGCATTTCAATGCCAGAAAACGTTCCACGGATATGGCGCATATGATGAGAGTTGTCGATAAACCGGCACAGGTCATTGCAAACCCTTGATAAAAGCAATGGGCTTCTCCACCCACCCATTTCCGTCCGTTGATATAGGCCGATATAACGGAGGGCGTCGTCAGCACAATGCCAAGTAAATCAGTCCAAGCCAGTCCACTGATAAGAATATAGAACTTAGATGTCCTAGCTGTCTTCTTACTGATGAGGATAATGTATATTGCCACGACATTGCCCACAACTCCCAGGAAAAACATG
This sequence comes from Clinocardium nuttallii, assembly GCA_031471495.1. Taxonomy (NCBI): domain Eukaryota; kingdom Metazoa; phylum Mollusca; class Bivalvia; order Cardiida; family Cardiidae; genus Clinocardium; species Clinocardium nuttallii. Next base: position 6,931 of record JAUELF010258549.1, read on the forward strand.
ATAAGGGGCGAGATGATGGTGGCCCCAACACCCCGCGTTGGATAGCATTCCTCAACTGTGAAGTTCGTGCCGTTGGACGTATTGCACGTTAAATTCATCGTGTCCATAGTTCCCCTATTTCTTTATTTCGTATGCGTGAATGTTGTTTTTACTGAACTTGTTGCCACATGCTGTGTGCTTTCGATCCACGGTTGATTTTCCCTGAAACATTTAAACAGAATGATTAATCATATAAGTAATAGTCAACTTATATCAATTGTTGACGACCAAGTTTGCATATATATATAGCCGGGATGTCGGATGATGCCTTTGTCCTGATATATTACGTTAACACTTTCCAACCTTCAGATGCATTTAAAATTGCTCATGATTTGAATTTATTGTATGTGGGGAAGGGTTAAATAACGCGTGCGTATCCTGTTATTCACGTCTTTAACCCTTTCCCACATACAGCCGCTTGCTGATGCCTCTGCAGCAGACGACTTTTGAAAATATTGTGATATTTTAGGTTTTTGTCACTATGTTTTCAAAGTCGTCTGCTGCAGATTTGTTGTACATGGGAAAGGATTAAACTACCTTTGAATGTAAATGTTGCCAAAATATCAGCCTGCATATTTGTGTTGTTACATATCCAATTGCCATGTATCAATATGGTATAAATAATCCATAAATGTGTAATAAGACGTGTCAACGATCGAGATGAGTATACAAGTTAAACAAAATAAGTAGGATAAGTGTTAAAAATTGATGATCAAAAAGGTTTCGGAATATCGACTTAACCGCAAGTCACAAACCTTGATTCGAACGATTTTAAACATTTTTTTTCCAGCAGACGGCTTTTTAAGATATTGTGAAAAAGAAAAGATTGGACAAAAGTACTATTTTCATTTCCCCACATTGTTTTCAACTTGTAAAGATAGTCTACATCATACGTTCAGTCCTATTTTACTTCCTATGACGCAGGGGTGTGTAAAATACTATGAAAATATCTTAGCAGAAAAGCGTTTTGTTACATTTCCAAGTTAGAGTGTTCAATATGCCTCACTGTAAACATTCAAACATCGTCTAGCGATCCGGCGCATAATCACCGTCGACTATGTTAAGAATGTAAACACACGGAATACGTATAACAGGTTTGTGTTATTGCCTTTTACACGTTCACCATTTTTTAGATGTCTACTGTAAAAAAAAATAGGAAAAGAATATCACATAAAATAATGTTTTAATTTTTGTTTGAAAGAATGCTCAGGAAAAATGTGTTGGTTTTGAGCAGGTTTCAGTAATTTCTCCTTTTCCACGATATTATCATAATCATAGATGTCATAAATGTTATAATGGAGTCTGTATCGAGAAATGGCGATTAACTTATGTCAACCACGGATCTCTGTTAACAGTTTCCAGTGCAATACGACTCTAATCCGAATATTGAAGCTACGGTTTGTTTCATGACACGTATTGCAATCCGCAAGAACGAAGCGAATGATGGGTCAATTCACCAAACTTGAGAGAAAATCGACAATATGCTATTACTAGATAAACGAATCCTGTGCATTCGAACGTAAATGAAATTCAATTTGGTCCACAATACCCTCGAAATAAACTGATGGCAATTCTTCGCAAATACACATTATTTTTGTGATCTCAGCTTTAAATTAAAAGCTTAAAGAAGCACCTGGTAAGATTGTGTAGATGCGAACGCTAAATGGATTTACTGGTGTCTTTTGTTCCAAGCAATCCCATATGTATACAATGTATATCAATATGTATGTATATGTGCCAGTCATACATAGTAATAAGGTATGCCCATTAAGTATAGATAATGTTAATATCATATCAAATGATTTCATATCATGTAACAATAAAAACATGATTTAACCACCCATCTTCGATCCCAACCCCGATCCCACCTACCAAAATAAAACCTTAAACATACAAAGCCCGGTCATATACACTAAATGCAATATTGAATCGTTCTATAGTTTTTTTAAGCTTTAACCTTTCCTCATAAACGCTTTCTGACGCATCTGCAGCTGACGGCCTTTTGAAAACATAGGCACAAAAGAAGAAATTGCACAAAACGTGCAATTTCTCCTTTTGCCACAATATTTTCCACTTTTACTCATAGGTTATCTATTCAATTATAGAGATGTTCTATTTTTTGACAAAATATGTTCACTGTCGTCTGCTGCAGAATTGGGGTATGAGGAAAAGGCTTAAATGTAAAAAAATGTTTAACATCTGTAGAAAAGAAAGCCAACCCTCGAGATGTGTTCAAATGTCGTCTTTCAAGAGAGGTGTGACATGCCGACAGGATGAAAGTTTAACATCTGTAGAAAAGAATCCAACCCTCGAGATGTGTTCAAATCTCGTCTTTCTAGAGAGGTGTGACATGCCGACAGGATGCAGTTTAACATCTGTAGACAATAAATCCAACCATCGAGATGTGTTCAAATCTCGTCTTTCAAGAGAGGTGCAACATGCCGACAGTGAACCACTACTCCTAGTTCAAGCTTGTATAATAACGAGAACTTAGGTCATGCAATACATTCCATTTCTTATCAGATTTTAATTAGTTGAACGTTTAAGTTCATAGACAAGATACCTAAGTGGCATGACAGCTGGAGAGATGAAGTCGATATACCTACAGCAAAATATCTAATTAAAATTTCATATGGCAATAGCTAATTCCTTTTGTTCCTTATTCCCCATGAGTAGAACCGCCATAGCTGTGTCAGGCTTCCATCTTTGGGTTCTGAGTTATTACAGCGGCCCGGCCATTAATTATTTCTAGATATTGAATGACAGCCTGAAGGAAGTCAGTAGCTTATTAAGACTAATGTGTAGAGTGCAGCATCGAGAAAGCTAGAAACCGCATTGATAGGTGAACCGTGATATAACTGAAAAACTGTTTTAATTATTCACAATAAACCGTTTTCCAGATATAAAACTTTCACAGTCAACTGCTTCAAAACTAGTTATTTATCTCGGGAAATGGTATAGTATTTGCTATAGCGTATACACAAGCCCAGATGTAAACAAACTTATGAGCATTAACAAACGTATCATGTCATACTCGTTTATTTGTTGTATTTGGGTTATCGCCGTTTTCAATATTATTTTAGATATATCACGGCGACAGTTCTCTTATTCATGATCCCTGAGCTAATAAACCTGTACTTTGATAGTAAATTTGTCTTGTCTAATGGCACTCCACCATTATTGTATTCGATCGCAGTGAGCCGATTGATATATGCTCAAGTCCGCGGTGAATAAATCTCTTCAATATATAGGTTTGTAAACTGGGCTTTACCATTATTCACGAACGCTAGTATCTACCGACTACTTTTGCGTGCTGTGGTTCCAAAGATGTGTTCAGGTGTCCGCGGTTGATTAATTATCACAAATATTCAAGAATTGAGTCTTGAAATCCCTTGAAACGAAATCATCCTTTTCAACACACATCAACTATTTGAATAAGAATAATTGGTATGAAAACAACAATTTTGCAGCAGACGAATTTGAAAATATCTTAGTAAAACTATTTAAAATGTCCGTAAATGAAAGTCTTTTAATTGAATTGTGTTGAAGCATTGTGGCAAAAGGACGACTTGCTCAATATGAATAATTTCTCCCATTGTCAAAAAGGTTTCAAAAATCGACTGCTGCAGAAGGCGCCATAATGTGTATGTATGGAGGAAGGGGGTAACACTCCAACGATAAAGTCCGAAGAGAACGTATATTTGAAAGATATATAGCCGGGTTTGACTAAACTGCTGAATTGTTTTTGATATTTCCTGTGGGAAAAGGAATTATTAATTATGAAGTATGAAGATTGAAAGCAACTACTGCAACCGTTTAATAATATGTTCATTTCGTGACATTTTCTCATTAATTCAAGTTCGTGCTTATTGATTTTAGCAAAGGGCTCGTTAGAGCCAATTATTATAATAGGCGAAATCGGAAGACACTCATCATTTTGAGACTGGAATCTAGACTAGTGTTTTACTATATCGGCATTGAATTAATTCACATCTTGCTTACTATATCAGCTCTCCGTTTGTGAACACCATCTCGGTTTCAGAGAAATGTCTTGGTAGTTGCAGATCGTATAATGTCATTGAAAGTGGTTGATCTGTGCGATATTTTTGAAAAGGGAATGGACTGATGCCAGCTTATACCCATGTTGTACCTTTCAAACCGCCGAATAGTTCTTGTCTAAAAATCAAAATGCGGTTACTTGTTGGCATATCAGCCAGACAATGAATTTGATTCGAAATCAATTACCCAAAAGAAATGTTATGTTAAAATGTATGAATTACATGATTAAAAAATAATATGTATTTTTCGCTGTCAACATAACTTGATCACGCGCAACATGCATGGACAAATTAACTCAGTATGTGCATACTTTCTCCAGGTGTCATTCACACACTGAACAAATTAAAGCAATATGTGCATAGTTTCTTCACGTGTCATTCACACACTGAACAAATTAAAGCAATATGTGCATAGTTTCTTCACGTGTCATTCACACACTGAACAAATT
>JAUELF010258580.1:0-11476 GCA_031471495.1 Clinocardium nuttallii
GCGCTTGGTTGTAGAACAGAGGATTACCTCAATAATCATTCAGCTTCAGTGGGCGCTTGGTTGTAGAACAGAGGATTTACCTTTATAACCGGAGGTAGCCTTTCCGATCCACGAGCAGGTCATTTCAGTAACTTAAGATCTTGACAGTTGCTTTCCTTCTTGACAATTAAGAGCTATAGATACTCGTTTATCATTACGTCTGATACGTTATTGGAAGAACACATGCACCGGTAGAAATAACAATGTATCACAGAAAGTCCGTGATTTAACCTAAAAAATGTTGGAAGCCATGGTAACAGAATTCATTAAAACATATGGTCAGTCTGAATCAATTCAACAAGTGATCGTAGTAGAGACAGTGCAATGCATTTTAGAGTCGGCTAACAATTTTTGGTCTCAGTGACTCTCCATAACGTTACCATATAAAGGTACCTTGGGTGACAAACTAGTGATGCTAACATACTTGTTTATTTGCTGCTAAGACTGTGTCAGCTCGTTCTTTGATAACACCTGTTAATGCATAAGCTTGTGAGCTTGGGCAGCTGAGCATACTGATCTGATACTTCACTGTTTAGATGTGTCAATCTGTACCGTTATCCCGCAGACCGGACCATAACGTACGTCAAGACGGATTGTGAAGGTTCTGATCAGACTGTGTACAGGCTCGTATGAATATAAATTATATTAGACTATAGGACAGAAGTTTCCAGTGATCAAAACAGAACTGATTTGAGAAATATCGAAGGGAACGATTCAATTATATGTTTTTCGAAAAATATATCTTATCTATGTAAACAAGCTATCTTATCTCAGCACGAAATTCTAACGAACAAAGACTCCCCCTTTGGCAAGCTTCTAAAGCATTCTTCACAATTTCATTTTTGAAAGGCACTACGACACCCCAAAATCGCTCTTTAAATATCCCAAATTGTGTCATCACATCAATTAGCATGTAAAGCACCCCAGATGGGCGGCACTTTAGAATTGTTTGTTTTTATCTCCCCAATGCTCTATTACATGTATGTTGGAACAGTAATTACCTTTGTGAAAATTTGCGGATTAAATGCTATTGTTCAGCTTTCGTCGTTGATGTTTATGCTATAAATACCCTTTAAAATGACGCTGTTCAATTTAAAGCTATTCGCATTCCGTATTCACCCATAAGCCTGTTCACTCGAGTGACCTCGGTTGAAGGATCGAAAAGCATAGGGTGAACGGTTTAAATTGGGCCCTTTTACGCATAAAACCAACTTGAAAGTGTACTGTTTGAGTTATTCATACTTTATCAACTCCAACTTGCAGCACACAGCAAGGGCTACACTTCCAGCATTGTTGTCAGATTTGATGTCAATTACTGTTATATATATCTTTAAATAAATTTAACAAAATGGTGATAATGAAGTCATACGCAGCTCGAAAACCCTTTTATTGTAAGCACTTATCACGGACTCCGTTTAGCTGACTGGGCAGTATATGTTCCTTGTAAAAGGAAGATACTGTTAAGATATGCGGGTCGATTATAAATATCAGCTGATATTAAAAGTAGATTTAAAAATCCATTTGAATTCTAAAGAGGCAATGTTTTGAAACGCGTTAACCCTTTATAAACACACATATTTACATGTAAATTTTACCTTTTAATGTAATCAATCTTTGATTATTTGCCGACATTAAATTTCATACACCTGTACTTTCCCAGATGTTTTTACACCATACGGCTGGGCAGTTGAATAACAGTGCAAGTAAACAGAACAGGTCTGATAATATTAAAGTGTTGTCTCCGTATTAAGAAATGGGCCGTCCCGCGAGAAAACCAACATTGTTGACTGTGCGTTAAGTATCGAACCGGACCAGTTAAAGCATGCCGTGCATGAGTGTGTAGGTGTACAGGTTGATCCGGATCTAACACTGCTCACAGAAGCCACCATCTATTTTGCACTTACGAGCTTTTTTAATCTCAAGCAAGAGTCACACCGAAGCCGGACCAAACACGGAGCACCCCTAATATAACACGGAACAGCCCGGATCAAGAGATATCTTGATCCAGGCTTATCCTGGGTTAAATTGAGTCACAAAACATCGTCACCCCAGTCCAGCCAGGACCAAACACGGCACGCCAGCGGATGAACACGGAGCCAACACAGGTATGACTTCGGTACCACGGTAGATGACGCGGACCAACTCGGACAATCCCGGATCAGCTACGAACAGTCCCGGACTCAACACGATATGCCTGAAATCCCAGGATCGCGCAGGATCAACACGGTCGGCTCAGGAAACCCCAGGATTATAAAAATGACGGCAGTTTAAAATTGCTGGGGTGGTGTCTCTGATCGTGACAGACCATCGGGGATCATCTCGGACTATCCCATATCAGCCCGGACGTAACGCGGATCTACCAAGGATCTGACCCCGGATCGGCCAAATTTCAGTCCGGGACGCTCCGGTCAGTCCTGAAGGTCGGTGGGGCTTGGGCTTTACACCCATAAACACGGTTGTTGTTCTTGTTAATAAAGTAACATTTTGACCCTTATTCCCATAAACACGGTTTTTGTTCTTGTTAATAAAGTAACATTTTGACCCTTACTCCCATAAACACGGCTGTTGTTCTTGTTAATAAAGTAACATTTTGACCCTTGCTCCCATTAACACGGTTGATGGGCTAATTAAAGTAACATTCTGACTCTTATTCCCATAAACAGGGTTAATGTTCTTGTTAATAAAGTAACATTTTGACCCGTATTCCCATAAACACGGTTGTTGGTCTTGTTAAGGTAACATTCTGACCCTTATTCCCATAAAAACGGTTATTGTTCTTGTTAATAAAGTAACCTTTTGACCCTTACTCCTATAAACGCAGTTGTTGTTCATGTTAATAAAGTAACATTCTGACCTTTACTCCTATAAACACAGTTGATGGTCTTGTTAAAGTAACATTTTGACCCTTACTCTCATTAACAGGTTTGATGGTCTTATTAAAGTAACAGTTTGATCCTTATTTCCATAAACACGGCTGTTGGTCTTGTTAAAGTAATATTGTGGTCCTTATTCCCATAAACAGGATTGATGGTCTTGTTAAAGTAACATGTTGACCCTTATTCCCATAAATACGGTTAATGATATTGTTATATAAACATTTTGACCCTTACTCCCATAAACAGGGTTGATGGTCTTGTTAAAGTAACATTCTGACCCTTATTCCCATAAACAGGGTTGATGGTCTTGATAAAGTAACATTTTGACCCTTATTCCCATAAACAGGGTTGATGGTCTTGATAAAGTAACATTCTGACCCTTATTCCCATAAACAGGGTTGATGGTCTTGATAAAGTAACATGCTGACCTTTATTCCCATAAACACGGTTGATGGTCTTGTTAAAAGAGTAACATTTTCACCCTTATTCCCATAAACACGGCTGTTGGTCTTGTTAAAAGAGTAACCTTTTGACCCTAATTCCCATAAACGCAAATGTAAACCAGATTGCTTATTTAAATGCATTCACGTTCCGATATGTATGATTTCATCATTTTTATTATGTGATTGATTGAGATAAGGTTGCAGATGCTGCACATTCAGCGGTTACTGTCAGCACAATTCGAAAAGAGTGAAATAGATCAAAATTATTAAGTGTCACACTCTGTTATTTATTTACCTTCAAATTATAATTTAATGTATAGTATGTCAACGTCTCTTTTTAACTGCTTAATTCATAATGTATGATCTATATGGAGTCATCTGCTTTGAAATATTGAAATATTGAAAAATTGAAAAGAATTATAAACTATTAAAAATTGGAAGTTTGTGTTTAAAACAAAGCTATAACTATTGTAGAAAAAATGAAATATTGCTATCTTTGAACTATCTGTCGTATTCCCACAATGTCTTCAACAATGTGGCTGTAGCTGAGGCCTTAATAATCGCCGGATCAGGTAAACATGCTTTAAGGTTCAGGCAGCGATCGTCATAAAACAAGTACCATGTGAATATACGTGACGCTCAAACTATAATGAACGACGCTATTTGATTGGTTTTATTGGTGTTTAACTACATATTTTCAACATTATTTCAGTTATATCACGGTGACGGTTCACTTATTCATTATCCCTCAGTAATATAACCAGAACTAATTGGGAACCATGCCAGGAAATATCCCTTGTACATGTGAACTAGGCTATGATATGTCTATTGCCCATGGAAACTAGGCAAGGAAATGTGCCTTATCCATAGGAACTAGGCTAGAAAATGCCCCTTGCCCATGAGAAATAGGCTAGGAAACGTGCCTTGTCCACGAGAGCTTGGCTAGGAAATTTTCCTTGTCCATAGAAACTAGGTTAGGAAATGTGACTTGTATATGGGAACCATGCTAGGAAATATCACTTGTCCATGGTAACTAGGCCAGGAAATATACCTTGTCTATGGGAACTAGGCTAGGGAATGTGCCTTGTCCATGGGAAATATGCTAGGAAATGTCCCTTGTCCATGGGAACTATGCTAGGAAATGTGCCTTGTCCATGGGAAATATGCTAGGAAATGTGCCTTGTTCATGAGAACTAGGATAGGAAATGTGCATTGTCCATGGGAAATATGCTAGGAAATGTGCCTTGTTCATGAGAACTAGGATAGGACATGTGTCTTGTCCATTGGAACTATGCTAGGAAATGTGCCTTGTTCATGAGAACTAGGATAGGACATGTGTCTTGTCCATGGGAACTAGGCTACGAAATGTCCCTTTTTCATTGAAACTATGCTAGGAAATGTGACTTGTTCATGAGAACTATGCTAGGAAATATCCCTTGTCCATGGTAACTAGGCTATGAAATGTGCCTTGTCCATGAGAACTAGGCTAGGGAATGTGCCTTGTCCATGGGAAATATGCTAGGAAATGTGCCTTGTCCATGGGAACTATGCTAGGAAATATCCCTTGTCCATGGGAAATATGCTAGGAAATGTGGCTTGTCCATGAGAACTAGGCTAGTAAATGTGGCTTGTCCATGATAACTATGCTAGTAAATGTTCTTTGTCCATGGGAACTATGATAGGAAATGTCCCTTGTCCATGGGAACTAGGCTTAGAAATTCCCCTTGTCCACCACGACGCCCGCCAACCACTCGTCCATGGCAGATCCCAACGACGCCATTTAAATAATTCGATAAATGGAGATAACCATTTACCCGCAGTATACCATCGATAGGTAGCATTAACCCTGCGTTTTGACACGTTAACCATTTCCCGCATACAACATATCTAAATCAGACGACTTTGAAAACACCTGATTTAAAATGTCGAGAATCCCTGGTTAAACGTGAGAACCCTTTTCAAGTCAGAGGAACGAAGTTGATTTTCACGGAAACTGAAAACTACTTTAATATACTGGGCTTCGCGGAAAATTACTGAAATATACTGGGTTTTCTAGAAAAAACATTGTGGAAACGACCTGGATCAGCCTTACCCGGATAGACACTTTTAACAATCATTACGCTATACCTCTATACCACCGAGACGGAATATGTCGGCCTGGATATATGTCGATACATTACGCAGAGACCATAGGGTTGGTTTTCTCGCAGGACAGCTCATTGAACAATGAAGTGAAAACACTTTGTTCAGTACTGCTTGTTAAGAGTAATTATTTCCGCTTGAATCGCAGAGCTCAGTCTCACGAGGTTAATGTTATATCATATACTGTATCAAATCCAAACTAGTAAATATGGCATATTTATATCTAGTATGTCTGGCTCCCAAGCTTTAACTGTGATGGCGGCAGCCATTGGAAAGGTTCTGGTACATTGGAATGAAGGTCAAAAGAAATAAAAATGACATGAATTATTTTTCTTTTCATTTCCTTACTTTTGGCGTAACTGGGTCAAAGGTCAGGGGGGTCACTGGGGCCTTTTCCGCTCAATATCTCAAGAACCCTTTGATGCTAGAGTCTTAACATGTCATTGGGGGATTTGACTTACTGAATAATTGACCAATATTGTTTTGGAGATGTCAAGGTCAAAGGTCAAAGGTCAAAGCTCAATGACACAGGGGCCGTAAAGGTAAAATCCGTTTCGACCAATAACCTATGACCCAGAGTCTTCTTATTTCATAGGATGATCGGACTTACTGAGAATAAAACCCTTTTGTTTTTCGGGTCATTGGGCCAAAGTCACGTGGGCCTTAAATGTCAAACTCCTTTATCGCTCAATATTTCAACAACCCTTCGTTGGAGGTAACTAGGTCAAAGATCAAGGTCACATGCGCTTTAAGCTCAAATACATTGCCTTTTAAGAACCCTTCGTTACAGAGTATTCATACTTTACAAGATGATTAGACTCCTTGAGTAGATGACCCTTGTTTAGTCAAAAAATAAAATTTGATGACCCAAAGTCTTCAAAATACACAGGATGGACTCAAGAAAAGATGACAACTGCTGTTATTGAGGTGATATATTCAAATATGTTACTGTTCAATATCTCAAGAACCCTTTGATCCAGAGTCGTTATCCTTCACAAGATGATTGCATTCCGTGATAAAATGAACTCGTATATTTTTCTTTTGATCATCTGGTCAAATGTCTAGGTCTTGTAGGCCGTCAAATTCAAAATATCTCAAGAATCCTTGAATCAGAATCATAACCTCACAATATGATTAACCTATGTGAGCAGATAGCCATATGACTTTAAAATGGGGGGAGATATATGCGTTTTGTTCGTAAAAGCATTTTCTAATTATCTCAACATTTTTCGAAATGGAACCTTTACGCGAGGAGAAAGCAGCGATTAATGCTAGGATTTGAGTATCTTACAAAGAAAATAATGATTCAAACGAATTCGTAAACTATACCCCTTCCTTAGTATCTTCAGGTCGGTAAAGGTGCTTTTTGCTTACCCTCCCCAAGATACAGTCGACTTCTGACGTCGAATACAACAGACGACTTGTAAAAAAATTGGAAGAAATTGCTCAACATGAGCATGCCTTTCCAAACTGGTATTAAAATCTGCTTTTCTCCAAAGCGTTCAATGCAGTCGCGTTTTGGTATGAACGTGCACTGGTACTTTACGTCAATTATCTGTATTTAATTGAAGTTAAATTAACATATTTCGAAAGGAAGGCTCACTAATTATACTCTACCCGCAGCTGACATGTCCCTTCGATATCGATATTTCTTTTCGCGTTAAACAGAATAATAACAAATGAAATGATTTACTAGAGAAGATAAATTGTGCGATCTGATCATGCACCGTCAGTGCTATATTCGAATGCTATGTATGCGAATAATACTTTTCTGTTAACAAAAGAAAGAGCTGAATGACATACTTAAATTTGACACTGGTGTCAACAGCTCGGTGTTACGGTTGATATAAACGTAATACGTTTACACTAAACATTCCTGTTCCATTGTTGAAGATATGTAAATGTGTATTCCCATTACATAATAAGGATTAATAAAGCTAAACTAAAATACTATGTGACAATATTAATTGCTCGTAAATGCAAATCATAGTCTTACTTGATCTGGGTACGTATTTTGAATGGGAGATTTGACTTAAAATATTGCTTATTTTCAGGTGGAACAATCGATATAGTAGCACACAAGATAAGAAAAGATGGAAGAATCCGGGAACTATTTCGTGCCACAGGAGGAGCTTGGGGCGGCACCATAGTTGACAATCAGTTCATCAATCTACTTAACAAGATATTTGGTGACGATTTCATGCAAGCATTTCATAACGAGTTTCCGAAAGACTTTGTCGAACTTCTTCAAGATTTTGAGATTAAAAAACGAGGCGAATGTGAGAGTATAAGAGTCTCGCTGCCATATAACTTCTGTAACTTCAAACATCTGGGCCGTTCTGTGCAGCAGTGCATAAAAGAATTCGCTACGCAAGCGGAAGCGGAAATTAAATTTTCTTCCGGTAAACTCGTACTTTCAGCAGATGTTGTCAATGAATTATTCCAGGACGCCCTTTGTCAAATAAACGATCACATTACATCTCTAATGCGGAAGTCCAAAATGAAGGATGTTCAGTATATTTTCCTGGTCGGAGGATTTGCAGAGTCCAGTCGTCTGCAACGTTCAATTAAAGATGATTTTGGTGAGATGGTAAGTGTCCTTATTCCGGAGGAGGCCAGTCTTGCGGTGGTTAGAGGTGCTGTTGCCTTCGGGCGCGATCCAAGCTCAATTTGTCAAAGAATATGTCGATACACGTACGGTGTTGGGTCTTACTTGCCTTTTGATGAAGCCGAACACAGAATGGACTTAAAAGTTGAATCTGACGGAATGGTCTTGTGTAAAAGTATATTACAGGTCTGGGCGGAAGCTGGCGAGGTCTTAGGTCACAATGAAATCTGGAAAGAAAGTTACACGCCAATTATTACCAACCAAAAGGGGATCATTTTCGAGTTTTACAAGTCGTCAAAGAGGAAAGTGAAATATACAGACGAAGGGGGCGTGGTCAAGTGTGGTTGTCTGGTGGTAGAGATGCCGGATATGACAGGGGACAAGACACGGTCCGTTGACCTTGAGGTCATATTTGGGGGCACGGAAATCAAGGTGGTCGGATATGACCATACCAGTCAAACCACGAGAGAGACTTATATTGACTTTTTAAATACATAATAGTTATTAGTAACGTTTTAAAGTCATTCCCTCTAATAACCATGCGAAACATTTGGCGAACAATTTGTTGATAATTTTTCAACATAATCATTGGATAGTTATTTATAGAATCCTTCATTTTGAAGACATCAGATATTATGAGGCTTTGAATTCGAATTAATCAAAGTTCAAATTTAAAAAAAAAAAGAACCCTAAAAAACAAGCACATGTTCATGAGCAGTTAATCCTTTTTACACGATGTTTAAAAATATGTATTAGTAAGAGCTAAATATGTATTAGTAAGAGCTAAATATGTATTAGTAAGAGCTAAATACTGGACAACCACATTTAACAATTACACTGATTGTACCAAACCATCCTCAATATTGCTGGCTCTTCGACTCAACATATATATCTCAATATTGCTGGCTCTTCGACTCAACATATATATCTCAATATTGCTGGCTCTTCAACTCAACATATATATCTCAATATTGCTGGCTCTTCAACTCAACATATATATCTCAATATATCTAGAATTGTCTATTGACTCTTCCAAATACAAAGCTGGACTAGCCAATTTTAAATAAAATTAATATTCGGATACGCCGGCGGGTGTAGCTCTGTCTTATACGGCTTAACTATACATGAGTCGTAGACAGTATTTTGAATATTCTCAACATAATACATTTTCACTGCTTGCATTTATTATTTACTAAATAAGAACCTATTGTTTCAATGTTTTGGCCAAACTATGACTATAAAGTGTTGCTTAAGCCAGTCTCCGTCGTGTGGATGCCTACATAGTTATATGTGTATGTCTAAATAGATTATTTAATCAATTAGCGCCCATACTTGAACGTATATGTGTGTACCCATAACGTATACCTGGGCATGTAAATTCCCAGACCGGACATACCTCTTACCTATGTTTGTGATGTTTGATTTTGTTGTGTGTATCTCTTTGTGTTATAAATTATTTATGTTACAGGTGACAATAAACACTTACATTACCATTAGAAATACATGTATCATCACTTCCCCGCTGAAATATAAGAGATGAAACATTTATATCTTAACAAACAGCAGGGGCAAATAACTCTTGTTAATTCACTTGACTACAACTTTTGAGCAAAACTGTATCAGTGTTATTTATTACATGTTTGTCAATGGTTTATTGAGACCCAACAGTATATTATAGCCCCAAAGACTATTTCAACTCTTTCCCTCATACAGACGCTTTCTGACGCCTCTGAAGCAGACGATGATGAGAAATTTCTCCTTTTGCCACAATGTTTTCCACTTTTAGTCATTGGTTATCCATTAAATTATAGAGATTTTCAAAGTGTTGTCAAAATATGTTCAAAGTCGTCGCTGCAGATTTCTTGTATGGGGGGAAGGGTTAATAATAATGAGTTCCTGTTTTAAATGTCCAGAGGTAAATTAGCTTATTGTTATACATGATTGCATGATGGTCAGGGACAGGTCAATTTTTCCACGTAATACTTTATCAATTCGATTAATTTATTAAGTAATAAGTACATAATACTTCTTATATTAAAATAAGTGAAATGAACAGATAAAAAATAATCATGAAATTAAGCTAGCAGCGTGAAAGACAAAGTGTAAAATACAATACAATATCTTGTCTTTCAGTTTTTAACTTTTCGCTTCAGAGTTATCTATATGTCTGGGAAAAAGGCTACCTTCCTAAATGTGATTAAGTATATCTATCTGTTTAGACCAGATCTATGTTTATCTTCCACAAGTCTTTTTTTTCTCGATCTATCGTTTCGGTTCTAGATTTTTATATATAGGGAAAAAATTATCTATGTGTCGAACACTTTAAAACAAAACCTAGCCTAATCCATATGTAAATCTAGATCTTAGAAACTATACATGTTTGGGTTTTTATATATAATCTAGGTTATATGTGAACGTATCTATATAGTTCAACCCGAGATAGTATAATCTGAATTTTGATCCTGATAGAACAATGTACTCGAGATAACTTGAACATGTTTTAAGTCCAATATATCGTGTATCAAGAACCATCTCTTTGAGCGGATCTGTTCCCTCACATAGACGTTTTCTGACGCCTCTGCAGCAGACAGCTTTTTGAAAACATAGTGACAAAATGAGAAATTGCTCAAAACGAGCAATTTCTCCTTTTGTTTTCCACTTTTAGTCATAGATTATCTATTCCATATATAGAGATTTTCAATTTTTTGACAAAATATGTTCAAAGTCGTCTGCTGTATAATTGTCGTATGAGGGTAAAGGGTTAATAGCATAGCAGCTGTTCTGATTGCTCGGACGATGAATCAGAACTGTTGCTGTACTATTTTCTTCGTGTGATTTTATAACTAGCATGTCGATTTTCATAATAAAAATTTAAGTGCAAATGAATTACGAAACTGAAAATACATAGATGATTTTTATCATGAATGTTTGGATAATTCGAACATGTCGTTATATCGAAATAGTTTATCTCTTTTGACTGGACTCCAATGTATATATGCTCTGAGTGTCTATCATTCGTTGTAATGAAGCTGCAAATAAAAGTATGGAACCTATAGATTATATTCTCGTCTATGTTTTGTGTACAATTTGCCGAATGTATAAACTCTATTTAACCCTATAAAGGTATGCATGTAAATATATTATTTATTATATCACTGAACACAAGCGGGATGTTCGCTTGGGGGCAGAGAAACCGATCAATCGTCATTTTTCGGGTCATACTGAAGCAGACGTTGGTGTAGTAGTTCTGCAAAGATTGCACGGTGAAGGTAAGCAATACAGACTGTTGGATGAAGAAGAGTGGATACAGAAACTAGACACTAAATTACCGCAAGGTTGTAATATTAAATCGAATTAATAGTGTTCTG
>JAUELF010258601.1:0-11474 GCA_031471495.1 Clinocardium nuttallii
CTCCTGATGTTTGCCAAAGATTTTGCCTCTTGATGTTTGCCAAATTATAAAATCACTTGTAAGTTTATTTTTATACAGAAAATCGAGCATTGATAACTGTTATGTTCCTAGAATACAAAAAGCATTATATTGACAAGCCCAAAGTGTCGCAGAAACGGGTATTTCGACTAAACATGGTTCAAGTATTCTACACGGAATGATTTCCATTATAGTAGTTATGCATGTATCTTTACGATATATATACTTGCAAGAATATATTCTACATCCGATGGCAGGATCAAAACTTTCAACGATAAGGGTCATGTATGTCAATTAATCAGCGATTCACATAAAATAGCGTCTAGAAGACACAATCTTAAGATAACGATGCAAATAAGACGCGCGGTGCGAAAAGAAGCCTAAATGTATTTACGTTTCAGCTTCACACACATGCGCATAAAATTAATACAAACCGGGTTACAGTTCTAAAGCATTTGCTAGATGTTAATACTTTGTTTAAACTGCTTATGCACATGTGCGTCCAGGTCTTCACCGTTTGTATAATCGAGACCAATTTTCAACAGACATAGCTAAACTAGTGTATAAGACAATGTCATGCAACGTCAGTTGTTCTATGAAATATTAATGTCGTCATGCAAATTTATGTTAACCCTTCTCCACATTCAGAAGACGTTTGAAAACAGTGTGGCAACATGATATATTATTCATAATAAGCTTTTTCGCGTACGCAAAAATGTTTTCAACTTCATTTAATCAGACGTTCTGCAATTTTTATATATGGGTAAAGGTTTAGGCTGGAATATATTAGTTGTCCCGCGAGAAAACCAACATTATGGCATCTGCGTAATGTATCGACCTAGATCAGCCTGCACAGTCCGCGCATACTGATCCGACCGACACATTCCGTCTCAGGGGGATAATGGTATCAAGTAATGATTCCTGAAACAGAAACTCCACAGCTTAAGCTGATCCGAGACGATCCTTTACGCAAAGTCAAAACTGTTGGTTTACTCGTGGAACGCCTCATATCTCATGGTAACGGTGCCCACATGTCCTCGTATGCACCCTGTTTGATTATCGCGTGCCGGGAACCATAATTCTTTTATTACTTATTGTAAGCAAACATCATTTATATATGTATATGCCTAAATCGACGACTGTACGTCGCATACATATGGATATATGTACGTCATAAAATGATTTGACTACACTTGCGGACTGACAGGCGCGATTCTAAACTTATGTTACGTCTTTCAAACGTTTTATATTTGAACTAATATAAATACATCAAATGTCTAACCCTCTATATATAAATGTATAAATGAAGCGAAATAAATATTAACTACTTTAACATTTTCGTTCCTAAAGTAAATATATGTATTCAAGGGGAGACATTTCCTTAAATGACTACTTCATTTTTGAGCAGATTATCATCGTAATTCGCTACCTTAGAGGAAGGGTTTTGTTTTAATATAATCTTGTAACGCATAAAGCAATGTGGGAGTGAAACGAGTTGGCTACAATTCTAGGATCACCCATCAGGTTAAATCACTTATTTTCGAAGTGTTGGCGGACAGTGAAACTCCGTTTTATTAGACTGCGGGTCGTGAGTCCTCACTGTTCGCAAATGAAACAAGAGCCAGTCGCGGCCCATTAGTTTACACAGTTGAGATAACCGGTCTGTTAGCGAGGACTCCATTAGACCTCAGACAATTTTATAATATTTCATAATCGGATGGTTTGATTCCGAAATGGCTAGAAGCCATCGTGCTGCAAGATACCGATACAGTTATTTGGAATTAACAGTCTCATAATGCCATGCTTCCGTCTAGCTTCCTCTAACCGCATTCACTCGAAAATAACATCAGGCAAATTACAGGATAACTGTCGGTTTAAGGGGAAACTTGTCCATTATAAATATTTCCCCAAGTGTCCATAGTGTCGTCAAAAAAGGATGTACTTATATTTGCGACATACACTTGTCTACGATGTCACGGCTAATAGCAAAGAGGAGATACAGACGATTATTTCTAATGCATTGATTCCATGCAAGATTGCTTGTCTGAAAATACACTCGAGCTGGTAATTACACTTTTAGGTCATATCTAAGAATTAACCTTATTACGGACCTCGATTGAATGGAAAAAGAACGGAAAGGATATCGGTGTTGTTATACAGTTGTGAACATTGATTATCACAGAAAACCTCTATTTACCGTGGGTTCGGTTTAACGATGACAGAATCAAGACGTACATGGTGTTACATAATATCTGTCCCTTTAATAATTTGTAAAAGTATTTTCATTTTTTTTAAAATATTATCACACAACTAAAGGATCATTTTCAAGTAAATTAATCATTTTATTGCATACTTTGATATTGTCCCGTTCACTTTGCATTGAAGAAAGTGGTCATGATTTTTCGATCATGATCGCTGTCAAGGACGTGCGAAAATTATGCATAATTAACATGCTAGGGACTACTTTTTTATGTAAAGAAACATAGCTCACCTAAATATCATTGTTAAACCTCACGGGACTTTGTTATTCTCATATACTGATCATGGACAATTTCTTACTGTCTCATGCTTACAGTACGTTTTTGACTGGAAAACAGTTTAAAACGCGCGTCTCAAATGTTGGTTATGCACGTGCATGACGTCATTTAAGAAAATTACGTCACCGTTATAATTCAATTTTTCAAACGGTATTTTAAACGAAATGACTACATATGTAAACTAATACTTTGTTTGGATTTTCTAAGCAGATCTTTCAACTCTAGATATAAACTAAAACAAACGTTGTAAACTTAATAGTTTACGATATGAAAGTATGCAATAAAAAGGTTATTAACCCTGTACTATGAACTCATCGCTGGAACTCGTTCTTTGGCGAATATAGCCTCCTAAGCTCGGCAACATCAACCAAGTACTCGGTCAAACGATGATTTCACAGTACAGGGTCAATAACCTATATTGCATAGTTGTTTGTGTCTGCCCGTTTGTTCGCAGGTCTGCCTATCTATGTGGACGTGCTTATCTCCAAAAGTATGTGACCTAGTCATGAATTTTACAGGTTTTCCTTTTTATCAAAATGTAAATGTTGTGCATGGAAGGGTCTGATCCTCTTAACCCTAGATGAATATAGTGACCAGAAAAAGAGTTCATCATTGATTCCACAACACTGCATTTAAAAGGTTTAGATCAACCAAAAAATGTATAATGTTGTTGGAACATGAGTGAAATACTTAAGGCGTGATAACAAAGAAGGCGCTTGAGAAATGCAGTTGCAAATTAAGACAACCCGCCCCAACCCTTTTCCATGTTCTCCAAGAATTCCTCAAACCATTTACCTCACATTAGCAGCGGTCTACTACGACATTCTTACTGTTCCCGCCAGTTGATATAGCACTTAACAAAGAGTCGGTAAACTTTGTCAGGGAAGACCTGCCATCGGACGATACACTCTATGTGTAAATCGAGTGCTGCAGGTTGCTTGGTCTTACCGACCAGTCAACCATTGTCGACTAGATAATTGTCTTAGTCACATTTACTGCGGCGGCCGTGGGGTCTAACTATCTACGGTCAATAGAAATTATACGGCCGCCGCAGCATTTCCACGGTCACATAATGTAGCAGTCACATATGTTAGGGTAGACGCACGGCGTATTTTGAATTTGTGGAAACAGAAAATCGGCGGCTACCGAACGGCCTTTGATGTGATGACGCACGGTCGCCACAGATATAAAATATGATATATAGACTGCCCCGGGAGGTCGTACAAATGGCGTGCGGCATAAGTACGGGAGCCGTGCGTGTGCCTAGCGTTGCGCGTAGGGTTTGCCACATACCGTACGGGCACCGTAAGGCAGCCATATGAAGGAATTGTTTCTAAAGTCAACTGTAATGTCGCTTCTAATCTAAGGATATGATACGGTTGCCGTAGGCCCAGAAAATCGAGAGATACTTGCGGCGGCCGTAAAAATCTGCGGTGGCCTCAGGGTCATCCAAAGGGTGTCGCCGTAGGGTTATAGCGCGGCGTTATAACATTGTTATTTCTAGGTTCGCCGTAGCAATAAAAACGCCGTAGCGTTTGCCGTGCGGCTGGCCTAGGGACTAATGAGTGACATTAGACTGTTTTGGATCCCTTGGAAATTGCGGCGGCCCTATGCCAGCCTTGATTCGGCTGTAGAGCAGCCTTAAGGCGACCCTAATGTGCCCGTACTGTGGCCTTGCGATATGTGATCCACCCTGTGAGCAACGCATGGCTCGTGCACAGCTGCCGTATGCTCGCCGCACGACATCCATACGGTCCCCGTAGTCTGTAGTCGACACCGTGCATTGAGCAGGTTTATAAACCAGTATTTTTTCTTATGTATATTATCATTTACATCTGAGGCGACTGTGCGTCACCCTTTCAAAGGCCGTACGGCAGCCGCAGAGTTTATGGCATCATAAATTCAAAGTACCCCGTGCGGCTACCCTTACAATGTGACTGCTACAGTACGTGACCATAGGAATGCTGCGGCGGCCGCAAAGTAGATATTTGCAAATGTGACCGAGGAAAAGACCCTAAGGTAGCCGCACGGCAAACTTAAGGCCACCGTAAAACCGATATATGTACGTCGTCGAACCGCTCTACGGTACGGCTTACGGGGTGTCTAGTTTCTACGGATAACCTACGGAGAACCTAGAAATGAAAACAGTTATAACTCCGCATTATAATCCTACGGCGACCCCAACAGCATGAAAGCATAGGAATGAATGAATGTATATTGTTTTATGGCGCATCGACAGCTAAGGTCATTTAGCGCGCAATTAAATTTAATTATTCATAATAAACAAACCAGTACTAGGCTAGAAAATGTGCCTTGCCAAAGGGCACTCCACCATGACCGAATTGCCGTGACTGGGGATCGAACCAGGGACACCTTGTTTAGAAAAAAACCCCGATCCTATCCACTCGACCACCGCGGATTCATAAAGCATAGGGATACCGTCTATGGTGACACTAAGGCCACCGAAGATATTTTGTGGCTGCCACAAGTATCTCTCGATTTCGAGGGCGTACGGTCGCCGTATCCTAGCCGAGAGCAAATGTGACTTAGGCATAAGGAAAGTGATCTGAATGTCCACACAATTCGTTGGATAGCGATCACATTTCTGGTGACAAGTTGCGAGTTTGGAGAAACAATTTCAACTATTGACTTCGTGAAATCCGACTGAAGATCACCAATGGCGAAGTAAATGCCTACAGGAATGTACCCTATGTTTGCACATGGACATATGGATATCAGATTTCATGTTTTTAAAAGTCTTCTGCTGCAGATTTAAACAATGCGATTACTGCTCAAGTCTCCAGATAGCAGTAATCGAATTTGATTTAATTAAAACCGGTTTCGCAATCAATGTATAATAAATATGAACTAAATAAACTAAAACTGTCAATGATATCAATTTGGAACAATGAATTAAACAAAATTATATTGAATTTATAAATTTAAATACTATACATAGTATGGTCTACGAATATCGTGTTATCAGGAATACCAAGGTCAAATTACACCAGATACATCCCCTGTCATGCCGATGAAGAGCCAAATAGACCATAAAAACATTTTTGTTGCGTAGAAGGTATGTTTTGGCCAAATTTGGTCCAAAATGATGGTAACCATTTTCGCCTGGTGAATTCTTTCTTGCATAATGCATGACCCTCCTGCCCCTCTCATTTTCGTTGGCTTGTTTAAAAGTAGTTTATGAAGTATCTCTTTTCGATGATATGTGGTGAACACTTAGAAAGTGTAACAATTGAGGGCAGAAACTGATCGATTAACATCGAAACAAAGACGGAATTTATTTGGTGTATTCTAGTAGGACACGTTGATATCACGACTTTCAAGCGCTACTATTTCTTTTTTTAAAATCAATAATCGCGGAAAGAATAACAGATCATAATTGTAAATTAAAGTTAAAAAGAAATGTCACATGCCCTGACCCCTCACCAACAAAAACGTCATTTTTAAGTAGAAAACCTGTTGTTTTCATTTTCGTTTCCTCGGCTATAAAAAAAACATGAAAGAAAGTAAGGACCAAATTGTTAAAAAATGAAATATGTGATATTTTGCCTGCATGTTTGTGGTTGTTCTGAATTTAAATAAATTATACTTTTAAACATCTCAATCTTATATTTTATTTAAAAATAATTATATTCGATATTATAAGCACTACAATATAGCGACGAAATGTGTAAATATTTGGAAAATTTGAATAAATTGTGTCAATAAGAAAGTTAAACATGTGTATTCTGAAAAAGTAACGTAAATATACTCACAAATTGAAACAGTTACTTATTAACATGTCCAATGAAATGTTTTAGTGACATATGTTTTAAAAATCACACAATCTTGATAACATTTGATACAAAATGACCACGATTCCAATGTTTTTTGTAAAATCCCCGGTGAATGATTGAACCTTATCAAACTGGCCAACAATGGACACGACTTTTGAAAATTCCACAGGCATTAATAATACTTTTGTGAGAGTTTATTTATAAAGACATATAAGGGAACGAGTGCCGCCGGATATCATTTAGAGTTAGGTTTTCATTTTTACAATTTTCAAAATAAACCGTAAATGTACCGATATTGTAATTATGAATAACACACTATAAATCAATATCAATATATATTAATACATAAAGTAGTTAACCCTTTTTTAATCAATATCAATATATATTAATACATAAAGTAATTTACCCTTTTTTAAAGTACCACTCTGAAAGAGGAATACAATTATTCGAGTGTCTACAATATTTATATGATACGTTGCACGAGAAAATCAACAGTGTGGACTAAGCATCTCGCTCAGGCTAACTCGGGTTAACTCGTGTTGACACTCTTAGCCTCCTTTGCATTTTCTGTTTCAGGAATAATCATTACCCTATACCTCTTTCTCCGCAAAACGGAATGTGACTACGAACGGACTACGCAGACTGATATTGGTCGATAAATTGCGCATAATGTTTGTTTTCTCGCGGCCCATATATAAGGTAAATAAAGTATACTATGTTAGTACAAATACAGTATTATGAATCTCTGATAATGCGAGCTATTATCGTTTTCCGACATACAACGAGACAAGACTGTCTAAACATGTGAACAAGTTCTCGAAATGAAAGCAGGATCGAATATAGTTGTAGACAATATGACCAAATACGAATTACGTGCAATTAATTCCTTTGGCCTAGCTGTCTACTTTATTTGCGTCAAATGTTAGAGTGTCTATTCATCGCGAACATGTATACAGGAGGAGTACCTTCTTTGTGTGTGTGTGTGATTTAATACCTTATATCCTGGTATTTTCCCGTATAACAATAGGTTTAAATGTTGTCAATATCAAGTCATAGTACATTGTTAAAATGTACCGAGAGTAACAAAAAAACCTTTGAAACTTCGAAACGTTGGTACTCAGTCTTCATTCCCATTATTTTCCAATAAACTGTCTTTATATAGCCCGAGTACCAGACCATTATATCACGTTCAGAATGATATTGGAGAGACGACCACTAGATTGTGTTTATATTACCACTGCCCTTCGGCATTAATCCAGTTGGCGAGCTACCAGCGTTCGAACGATAATCCTATATCTACATTTATATAATCTACTCGAATATCATTATGTTTTCACTCGATACATGTGAACTCATTAAATCACAATGTTTGATCTAGCTGATACTTGTTAAAACAGTTTTAAGTGCAAGGTTATATATACCATGACGCCAAATGGAATAACTCGTGTTTACGTGTACACGGTTTCCGTACAATTTGTGGTATTATGTTTGATTACTTTAGGATATGTAGGGTGCATTGACCAAAATGAACTGCAACGCACTCTTTTGAATGGATATAACAAGAATATTGCTCCGACAAATGGACGAGGCACACTTATAGCCGTTGTGAAAATGAACTTGTTAGCTTCAGCAGAATTTGACGAAGTAACCGGGGCTCTTACCACGAACTCGTTTATGACAGTCACATGGACAGACGAACGCTTGCAATGGAGTTTAGACGATTGTAACATAACAGAAACATACATGAGACAGGAACAGCTATGGCTTCCGGACCTGGTAGTATTAAACTCCGCGGAGAAATTGAAATCCGTTGGGTATAGCAATTTGCATGCTATTCGAATTAACAACGTTGGTCAGGTGACTTGGTGGCCAGGTGGAAGGCCCTTTACTTTGTGTGAAGTAGTTACGGAATTATTTCCTTTCGACCAACCGACATGCTCAATACAACTGGTTCCATGTTCGAAGAGGCGTCCGCAATCTTACATCAGAGCAACAAGTCAAGTCGTTGATTTGGAAAACGTAGGCGAGAACGGAGTATGAATATTATCAAATACGTCCGTCACCACTCAGGACATTGGGTCGGCGACAATGCTTGAATTTAATATTAAACTAACCTGACGCCCCAAGTACTACATTACCACTATCATGATGCCAGTACTTATTCTGTCCTTTCTAAACTGTGTTGGATTTCTTTTGCCAAAAGTATCGGGTGAGAAGATGACGTATAGCTCATCGATACTACTGTCGTACACAGTCTTGTTGACGTATGCGAATGACGCACTACCGAAAACATCTAAACATAGTTCGGTGTTTGTTAATTACATCGCTGTAATGCTCGGTTTGTCGTGTGTCTCCGTTGTATGTACCGTACTCGGAATGATTTCCTACAGTTCGAAAACGTCTCAAGAAGAACCTACGAAACACGTGCCAATTGACACCAATCAATCACTGCGAGATAGGAGTCCACTACACGAAAAGCGTAAGGTTATTAACGGATTGGATGGAGAATGTCTTGATAGCGTAACACGTACAACTGATCTTCGAAGTGAATCCGCCGGTACATATAGAAGTAATAGGGTTACCCTGGTTTCGGAGAAACGATACACCTTGATGTTCCTTGGATATTTCGCGAACTATTTCATGTTTGCCCTTGTCACTATATCAACGATAGTAGTGACAATGATTTCCCTGAATATCCTATTTAATCAGAGTGCTGACAGTGCTGGTGGAACGTAATTATTAACAGCTTGCAACACGTACAGAACGTCACGAAAGTATATAAAAGCGTTTATTGTTTCGATATGATATTGGCAACATGAAAAAGCAGGTTATAAACTATATAGGTTTGTTAATTAAATCAAATATTATGTTTTACAAACAAGGAGTTTGAAATAAATTCTAAAATTAAAAAAAATCGGATAAGAAGAATACTGGTCATGTCTAACCCATATATAAATTGTCAATACCCTAGTATCGACGTTAAAAAAACTGTGTCGATGCTAAATAATACATTTATCATGAATTTCTAAAAGGAACAAAAATGTGGAAGGACTAATATTTTCGAAAAGAAAACATATATGATTGTATGACTGCACCACAAGCAGAGACATTTACACATACGAATACAGACAAAGGAATTGGACAAATATCCCCACACGAGCGCTTGTCAGACAGATTGAGTGATTTTTCATCATAATATATGTGAGATGATTTTGAAATATTATTATAATTATCATACGATTTTCAAACCTTGTCCGGCCCGAATCTTTTCAATGCATCATATGATTTCCAAGTTACTTGGCACACACATTTACCATGATGAGTTGGCGTGTCGTACACAAGACCCATGCCTCTACCTCACATGTCAAGGTCACACTTAGAGGTCAAATACTGTTTTGATAGTTTGATGTTTGATAGTACTGTACCTTGTCCGGGCTGCATCTTACTTATGCATCATATGATTTCCAAGATACTAAAACAATTATTATTGAATATTCTGCATGATACGCAAACCATGTATAGTTAAACAAAATACATCCAGATTAACTGAAATTTACTGGTATCACATGGTGATATTTAACAGGATTACAAGCGATATATATGAGCCGTCCCCCATTAAACCAACAGTTTGGACTCTGTGTAAAGTATCTACCTGATCAGCCTAAGCATGTCGCGTAGGTTAAAACAGACACTTTTCGCATCCTGTGGATGTTCTGTTTTAGGAATCATTATACATGTAGTCCATACTTTTATCCCACTGTTGGCCCGGATCAGTCTGCGAAGACTATGCAGGCTAATCTGGGTCGATACATTACGTAGAGGCCATACTATTGTTTTTTTCGCGGGACAGCTCAAATAGGGGCTCGTGCATATATTTTGATTATATGTATTATTCTATATGTTGTTTTATGGGTCAGTGACTTTCATTTACAATCAAGTTTTCTATTTGTAGTGTTGCCAATACATAGGGAACCACGTCCTACTACCTCATTTTAGATGACGTGTTTTTATATTTCAATGAAGTCACATCATATTTCAGTGACGAACCATTACCATATTTGGTATCGTATTTCAATCCGCCGTGTTTGGACTGCGCATGACCATATGTATGTATTTGCGCCGGAAAATGTGCAGGTATGTAATAAAAACAATTATAAACACATAATAAACAAATATATATGCTGTGAAAAATAGGTTATGAAATGATAACATGCTCTGAAAATTATGTGATGAAATAATAACACGCTAGTTCAATGGTTATGTCACATCGAAAAAGATATGTCTCAGAAATAATATTAACACAACCTTACAGGCACACACAAATATTCACAATGTCCAATTATAACATGAAATGACAGGTTGAATAGAGCCATGGTTACGAAACATTCACTACGTTCCATGATAATATGAAATGACAGGTTGAATAGAGTCATGGTTACGAAACCTTCGCAACTTTCAATGATAATATGAAAGGACAGGTTGAATAGAGCCATGGTTACGCAACCTTCACAACTTTCAATAATAATATGAAAGGACAGGTTGAATAGAGCCATGGTTACTCAACATTCACAACGCTCACATATAATATGAAATGACAGGTTGAATAGAGCCATGGTTACGCAACCTTCACAACTTTTAATAATAATATGAAAGGACAGGTTGAATAGAGCCATGGTTACAAAACCTTCACAACGTTCAATGATAACATGAAATAACAGGTTGAATAAAGCAATGGTTATGAAACCTTCACAACGTTCAGTTATAATATGAAACGACAGGTTGATTAGAGCCATGGTTACAAAACATTCACAACGTTCAATGATAATATGAAATAACACGTTAAATAGAGCCATGGTTATGAAACCTTCACAACGTTCAACGATAACATGAAATGACAGGTTGAATAAAGCAATGGTTATGAAACCCTCACAACGTTCAGTTATAATATGAAATGGCAGGTTGAAAAGAACCATGGTTACGTTGTAAGAGGAGCCATTGCGCACTATGCTTTCAACAGGCGTTTATAGTGCATTGTCGGGCTGTTTAAGCCGTTTTCAACAGTATTCATATCCAATCACGCTCACAGTTCACATACTCATGCGTCCTGTCCTGGGTGAAACAACCC
>JAUELF010258612.1:0-11473 GCA_031471495.1 Clinocardium nuttallii
ATGCAGATTTGTTGGATGTGAGGAAGAGTTACGAGAGTTTCAATAGTTCAAATACGGTTTTCCTTTATCAATACTGACAGACAACGGGTCTGTTTTGACCTCTAAAATGTTCAAAGATTGTATGCAGGAATTAAATATCAAACATTTTAGAACAGTCACCTATAACCCTCAGGCTTATGGAAAAAAACCCGAACGCTGCCATAAAACTTTAAATGCTATTCTATGTAAGCTTACTAGGGATAATCCGATGGATTTCGATATTGTACTAAAACAAGCCACATGTTTAATCCACTAGAATCGGGGACATAGCCCATTTTTCATAGTTTTTGGTCGAGACTCAGTACTACCTATTGATTCTATGTAAGGTAAAAGGTTACCATATGTTGGCAACGAATTCCATAAAGAATTACTACAAAGAAATCAAACAATTTACTATGATGAATTCAAGCAAATTACTAAATCAAGAAGAAGGCCTAACAGATATGCCAATAGGAAAGCTCAACAAGTAGAATTTAATGTAAATCACCCTGTTTATAACAAAAAATTCCAACGTACTTCTTACACATCTCCTCAATGGATTCTATACTACCGAGTTGTCGAATTTGATGGTTCAAAGCAATTAATACTTAAAAATCAATTAGATAACAAGATAATCAAATGCAAGGTTGATCAAGTTAGAAAGAGAGAAACGTAAGGTTAAAATGACAAATGTAATTCACAAACATAGGAATAGCTCTGAATCATTAACAACTGAAGACAGCGAAGGTAATATTCCATTAAGTAAGTTACAATCGCGTCTTATGCGTTTATTATACGAGCGTATTCACGGTACAGACGGACAAAATAAGAGCGATATGTCTGTTCTTAGTTAACAAACAAACGTCATGAATATTCCTATTGTCTACGTTTGATGACAAGTCCTTGTCAGCACCTTTAATCGACATGGAGAATGATAGATGCTAAATTAAGAAATTTTAGCAAGATAAAGGTGTATACCAATTAATTAAGATAAATCAGTTATCTTATTTAGAAGTTAAATGTTATAAGCGTACTAGCTATATATACTATTCTGATGGTAATTCACAAGTGATATGGACATGTGGTTTTTTATAACAATACCTAAAGTTAAACTTATGCGTAAATAAGAGTTAAATAAATAAACGCTGTCTTACCTGTAATGGTTCTAAGAAAATTGTTGTGTATTAAATGATAATGTAAAAATTTGCTTAATCTAGCATATGAAAGAAAATTTCCTACGTCTCTAGTATGAGAGAGATTCTAACTTCAATTATAATGTAGGGAAGGTATACCTGTATATAATTATCATTTTTCGTTGTTTTTCATGTTTTGTGTACGGTTTAAGAGTGTTTTTATTGATATATCATCCTTTATAATGTCTAAGACAAACCGCTTATTACTAATATCCATTGACACTCAAAGTTATTCTTTTGCACATTGCTGAGGTATCACTTTTAATTAATTCCGTTAATCAAGAATAATACATGCTATAACACCTTGCTAAGAGTCAGCTAAGTGCATTAATTCGAGTGTGAGCTTCACTGCCACCTCGCAGAAGGCCGATGTAGCAGCCATTAAGATTGTTCTGGAGAAACTCCTCTTTTGTCGGAATAGCTCATCTAAACTAGTGATCCATTCCATGATGTTTCCATTATACACATGTATCCAAAGGCACTACTACACAGACAATACACAGATGCCACTGACGAATAACATAATTACTACCACAAGGATATCATTTTCAATTACTTCGAGAAATGGCTATACCTTGATATTACTTATTAGACTGCTATTACTACTAATCTACGAATGAATAACAACACTTCAATCAACTATCTCTAAACATATTGTGGGGACTTCGTCATATAAAGGTTACACTACAGCCACTAGTACTACTGATACTACTACTACTACTACTACTACTGATGCTGCTACTTTTACTGACGATTCGCCGTGAATATCTTTAATTCAACATGAGTTCAAACTAATCTGGATAATACGAAGTGCTAAGAAATACAAGACTGTTGGATTGATATAAATCATCGTACTGTTTGGAGAGATATTCATATTGTTATCATGTTGTTATCATGTTGTTATCGACTATTGCACGTTCATTTCTACATTACTATTTCTTACTTGTTCAGTACAACTATGTTAATACCGTGTTAATTTAATTTCATTTAAATTGCAAATATTCAATTCACTTGAATTGATTAATGACTACTGTTTCCAAGTACTATACATGTTTGATAAACTTGTTATTTATCAACATAACCATTCATGATATGTACTTATTCAGAATTGGCTGTCACTGCAAACACAAATTTGTATGTATAATTCTTTATATAAATAACATGGATAGGTGTAAAGATATAATCAACTATCTGTCCGTATGACGCGGTATATTGACAGGCGTAGAATCAACTAGCTTTCTCTGTGACACGGTTAACTGCACTGTACATGTTGAGAGTCGCATTTACTTGTACATAGATCGGAATGATTGATTGGGCTGACCAATATTATTGCTGGTTGTATAAATAGTCACTGAAATTATATCCAAGTAGCCACTTGCTGGCCCGGACTTGGACATGTCACTTCTCTATAATAAATGAGTTGAAATGTATTATTGTCATTTTGTCACAAAACACTTGCAAATGTGTCAAATGTCGGAGGCACTTAAAAGCGTTTGCAAGCAATGCAGATTCAGGTTAGACAACTCATAACGAGCTGTCTCTCCTGAAATCTGCATTGTTTGCAACTTACACATTACTGTTGAATGAAAAGTAGTCCAATTTTCATCATGGAAGAGTCGACTTTGTGAAATTCGGCAAATAAAGATTTAAATATCTCTTTCACTGAATGGTTATCGTATGTTGTCATGACTTTACAATGTTTATTATCACTCTTGATTAATTGGATTATATTGTTTTATATTGTATCATGGGCCGCTGGAAATTTAATGAGCCACCGCATGAGTCAATGTAAAAGCTTAATTGCATAGATCCAGATCAGCTTGCACATCCGCACAATCTGATAAAACTATACGCTGTTAAAATATTACTTATTCAGGCTTGAAAGAAGATTCTGTAAACTTGTGTAAATTCTGATAAGACTGAAATGGTGGACAATATGATCTGAATCTACACTGTTCGGTAATCCCAACTTGTACATTTTCTCATGTACTGGCTCAAATATGGCTATGTCAATGAATATAAAGCTACTAATAAAAGTCAGGATTTGAACTCGAGTGATCTCGAACATGAGACATGTGAATCCTCCCCTGACGGTGGCTAGGACATTACCTACGATACGACACCGTTTTCTAAACGTTAAATCGATGCAGTTAGTCAGTCACTACATTTGAGCCGTCCCGCGAGAAAACCAACATCGTTGTACTCTGCGTAACGTATTGACCCGGATTAGCCTAAGCATGCCGCACAGGCTTACCCGGATCAGTGAGGCAAAAATAGCCTCGAGTAATCGACGTGTTCGACTTACTGAAAGTGAGGCAGAAATAACCTCGGGTAATCGACGTGTTCGACTTACTGAAAATGAGGCAGAAATAACCTCGAGTAATCGACGTGTTCGACTTACTGAAAGTAAGGTATAAATTATCTCGAGTAATTGACGTGTTCGACTTACTGAACATGAGGTAGAAATGATCTCGACTAATCGACGTGTTCGACTTACTGAAAGTGAGGCAGAAATTATCTCGAGTAATCGACGTGTTCAACTAAATGAAAATGAGGTACAAATTACCTCAAGTTATCTGTGTTTGGCTGATTAAAAAAGTGAGGCAGAAATTACCTCCTGTAATCGACGAGTTCGAATTACCGAAGTGAGGCAGAAATTACCTCGAATAATCGACGTGTTCTCGATTTACTGGAAGTGAGGCAGAAATAACCTCCAATAATCGACGAGGTCGAATAACTGAAAGTGTGGCAGAAATAACCTCCAGTTATCAACGTGTTTCGCCTGACTGACAAGCCGGTGTTAACATCCTTTCAAACTTTTTAAGACTGATCAGGTGGTCAAGCTGATCTGAACCAACATTGTTCA
This sequence comes from Clinocardium nuttallii, assembly GCA_031471495.1. NCBI lineage: Eukaryota > Metazoa > Mollusca > Bivalvia > Cardiida > Cardiidae > Clinocardium > Clinocardium nuttallii. The sequence continues at coordinate 4,078 of JAUELF010258612.1, forward strand.
GAAATTCAGAAATTACAATCTGTTTCTCTTCTCGTGCATTGGTTCGTATAGCCGAAGTTAGGTGTCATCACAATGACGATAGCCATTCGGAACAACTCGGCAGACTACAGATGTATGATTCCTTAATCGGCAGAGAAGTGCCGAATGAGTAGGTAACCAGCATATTAACTATATGTTTATAACGAACATGATCGTGTGTAGTCAACCACTGTTCAGGTAGACGTCTCGTCTCATAAGTTCAGAATTTAACAGATGAACATGTTCAATCTGTTTAAGATTTAATTCGCCAGCATATTGGTAAGTCTCATTACCATCTACTCGCCTAGGGACATTTTAAAACCATGATTTCAAAAAGGTTTATTATAACTACATGTGTATTATATTTTATCTGGAAATAAGAGCATAGCATTTTAACTAGTGTGGTTGGTGACCTCATTGTGGATACTTCTGTTATCGGCAATGAAAATACTAACACTTTATGACTTTATGTTTTAAAAAAAGGTTGGAATAAGCATAAATATTTCAGTTAATGTTACAAGCACAACATTTGGCATTGTTTATATTTTGATAGCTATTGGCAATGGAAATATTAACACTTAAGGTTTTTAAAAAATCGGAATATAGCATAGATATTGCAGTTATTGTGTAAAAGTTACAAGCACAACATTTAGCAAAGATAAATATTTTTTTTATGTTAGCCACTTAAAACGATAACATATATTTTCAAGATAGCGAATTTGTGAGTAAGAATACATTTGTTCTGTTGCAGATTTTATTTCAGAAAAACTACAGAATTATTGTTTTCTTTAAACGGGCAATATAAATGCTTGTGTAGAGTCGATTTAATTTTCGTTAGGGCATGATTGCAACTAAACGATTTTAAAGAGGTAATCTTCATGTAAATAAGAAAGAAATTCGTTACAAAAATTCTTTTGAAAATGCATTTACAGGAATTTTCGAGAAGCGATGCTCATACTTCTTCTCGCAAACAAGAATATCGGATTGGCCTGTCTTTGCTACTGTGTAAAAGTTTACATTGGTGATAAGTGTGGACCCAGATTTACACGTCTTGTAAAGCACTTCCGGGTTCGGCCTTTTAGGAATTGTTCACACAAACGGCGCGAGTACTAGTTAAGTCTCCAGAAATCAGACATCGAGTCTGATCAATATAAGCTCAGAGCTTGTTTCGCAATCGATGCAAACTAAACAAGTTTAAACTTTTAAACTTTAAACTTTATTTAAGTACGATAATACACGGGAACATTCCTGTTAAATCGAGCGTATAAGGTTTAGTTATGTGGTTTTTGAGTTGGCTCCTGTACAATTATTCCAACAGTGCTACCAACACTTATCCTTTTAATACTTTTTAAAATGCAAGAAGTACACATCACAACCATTTAGTTAAGGAACATATATTATATACTCTGCCATCTGTGAATTTATATCACCAAAGATGGCAATGGGGCTGCAGGAAGAAAGGAGAAGAAGGGGAAATGTGAAAGGAAATAACAATAGCTTATATGTATGTAGTTATTGTTAGAAGTTAACATATCATATCAGACATAGAAGATCGCAAAGTAGGAGCCCTATAACGCCTACCTGAGTGCAAGAGCTCACAAGTATACACATTAACATGTTTCGTCGCAGGACCCTACGGGCCCCCAGGTGAATCAGCCACTGCATTTTTACACGACTTCTTTGTTCTTCTCCGTTTCACTTCACGAACGAATGTTAATAAGCTTCCATATTTGACCCCTCGGCGCATTAACTTTTAAAGCATTTGTTAAACTTATATTGGAGTACTCACGTCTTACGTTTTCACTTATGTTCAAACAACCTTATAATGATCCTTTGTGGGGAGATTTTAACCTTTTAAATGCAGTTTTGTTGAACTAATGATGAACTTGTTTTCTCGCGCAGTCTCACCGTGCGTTAATCGGTGCTAACAGTAAATGACAGGCTGCCAACTAATATGAAAATATGGTTAAATTACTATGTCCAGGGGCTAAAGCCCCAGCCCAACAATGACTGTAAAGTAGTTATTTTGAGTGGCGTACATGCTTTTAGCTGCTTATTAGCAAAGAAAAATGTTAGGCAACGTGACCGCGGGCAACGTGATCAATCTGTTATACCATTAAACGGTGTGTTATGTGGGGACAATATATCAACCAAAAATGAATGAATCAATCAATCAACAGAACAATGTGCCTTTATATTTCAGAATCACCATGAAAGAAAGAACTGTTTTTGGTGGGGATGCTGGTGTTTTTGACTTTCGGTCTGTCTTACTATCCAGAACGGAACGCTTTAGTACCGCACGTTCAGCACAGTAATGCCAAGACGTATGCACAACTACACAACAGTAGTGATCAATTGATTTCCGGAACCATTCTGAACGAATCCCTTACTACAGACACACAACCTAATACGTCCTGCACACATTAATTCAAACGAAATCATTATAGATCCACGACTTCCACCCGGGACGAACGGGCAGTCTTTTGTGTGCGATATATTGCTTACTTGCGCTTTCAGCTAAGTTTTGCTATACAGCAGTTATAGATCCAACCATTTACTATTTTAAAAGTTGTGTACAACCTTATTTCGATTTTAGAAACATCGAATTCAAAGAGGCATTTGATAAAACCTCTAACACATTTCACGGGCTGCATAGAATAAACGGTGTCCTATCACAGGATGACAGAACATTGTCAGCTGGTAAAAATAATTGGACCGTACTCGAGAGAGGCTTGAATTTACGCTGTTTGCTCGACCAAGAGCAGTTTGTCCGATCGTCTTTTAATATTAAGGAAAGATTCACAGAAGTGATTGAACAATACATAAAGAATACCTTAGCAAACCGATCAATAGCGGCCATACACGTTCAACGGACTGACAAATTGAAAAACAATAGGTTGTTGTGGTATAAGCCGTACATCCAGAATGCTATGCAATATCTGAGAACAAGACACCATAACGTATCGTTTATATTCGTTAGTGATGACATTGCGTGGTGCAAAGAACATTTCAACGGAAGTGACGTATACTTTTCTCTGTAGGAAGTTTCGGTTGGATTGGGGCGTGGTTAAGCAAATCAAGGTCTGTGTTTATCAGTGAGAAACTTAAGCACGGCTACGTACACCAAAACCATATGCTACCAGGATGGACAGCTATTGATCATCCATCGAGTGCCTGATAGGACTGCACAGCCGAGTAAAATGTTTAGCGACGGTACATATTTGAATTATCGGTCAAAAGTATATTGTTCCGATAAAGCAAATATAATTTTTCTGTCGAATTGTTTTTCTTTTAAAAAGAATATCTCGAGCACATCCAGCACTCGGACATGGTAGTCACACGTTGTAAGCTAATTGGTTGATTCAGTCAGTAAGCTGATTTGTTGATTCAGTCAATGCGAGTGCTTAATTCATAAGGTTACAAGTTTCGAAAGGAAAAAGGGGGAAACTGAGGTTTCCCTAAATGTTTAATAGTAATATATTTCAATTCAAATTACAAATGACAGTGGTCCAACACAATCATATATCTTTCCATTGATTTTTATTTCTTGTGACCTCAGTTTGCCATCAAACTTCATAAGAAAACATGGATGTTTTAACTTGCATTACAATATAAGTACATCACATAATACTTTGTTTGTTTTAATTTTGTTATGCGACATTTGCAACATTATTTTGGTACTAGGCTGGAAAATTTGCCTTACCAAAAGCACACAATCATGACCGACTAAAGGGTTCAAACTCATGACTCCCGGTTCAAAATCTCCGATGCTAAGCACTAAGTCATGGAATCCTGTATATTTTCTCAAACGAGTTTAACACAGTGTAGCATGAGCAATTTCTTCTTTCGCCCGAATCGTTTCAAATCCATCAGCTACAGATGCGTCAGACTATGTCTGTGCTTGGGGATAACAAAGCTTCGCTAAAGTATAGCACCATGTAAAGCCGTAGTTCAAAAGCTTTTAAAATACATTGCTGACCCAGTGGCGTAGCTCCCTTTAGGTACTATAGGCACGTGCCTACACACATTTTCTCAAAATTCCCCCAAAATGCATCTGCGTAATGAATCGACCAGATCATCCTGCGCTGTCCGCGCAGATTGATCCGGCCGACACATTCCGTCTTAGGGGGGATATATGTATAGAGTAGTGATTCCTGAAACAGAAAATCCACAGGAGGCGAAAAGTGTCGATCCGGGTACACCTGTGTGGCATGTTTAGGCTCATCCGGGTCAATACTTTACGCAGAGTCCACAATGCTGATTTTCTCACGAGACGGTCTACACATTGATTATTGCCAAGCTACGCCCCTGGTTATCCCTAACATCACGGGCACCATTCCAAGAGGTTAAGGTTAGACCCGCTCTCTTAGCGTTTTGGGGATAAATTGAATCTCCGCAACAGGAACACATGGGCAAATCGTCAAAGAACTTACGGAAGCTACATGTAGCTATTTGGCGATTAGTGCAGATCCAGCTCAGACTTGCTGATCGGGACCTACATTGATCGCAAATACAGATCACACTGGATCGATTGGGGATCGTAGAACATGGCTCATATTGAAATCTCACCTGTTTCTTCGTCGAGGTAAGTCGTGAGGAGAAAATGACAGACGGGTTTGAATACTGTTTGTCCGATGTCGGCTGCTTTTATCACGAGGGCAAACTCGCCTTCCCTCGGAACTCGAGCTTTTATCGACAATTTCCGTGCAACTGTGTCCACCTTTGTTTCTACACAATCTGTAAACATTGACATGATGACTTCAGTCCGATTGAGCGTTTTTAAATTAGATATTAATTGGACCCGGGTTACTTAGGCCAATTGTCATCACAAAATGATGTCAAGACATACATGCATAAGGGCTTAGTAAATTGTAATTAAGAAACGTGTGGCAATGAAACATGTTCATATTGAGCACATTTAGCCACAATGATTGCAAAGGTATGCCGCTGCAGATGCGACAACAATGCATTCGTGTTTATATGGAATTAGTTCCATCGACTATATTGGCCACGTATTAGGTAACACAACATACGTGAATTTTGTACAAACGGAAACTTTGGTCAATGTACGCCGCCAAGCGGTCTGATCTAGGTCATAATGAGCACCTTTTCAAGTTCAGAGCAACATCAAACTGCACGGATACGCATGTTGATATATATATACACTGGTGATATATGCCTTATGGTGGGTTCTCATGGAACTCAATTCATATAGTATTGTGTCCATCGAAACTGGTCTTTAAACTAATTGAAAACATAGCACCCGCTATGATCCGCATTAATTGGAATATAACACTTGACTCAAACCATGGACTGGATCTCTCTTTTGAAAAAAGAACTGCTTCTAGCTTGTCTTCATTGTATGATTTTATTTCTGACGTGCTTTCTATAATAAATGTTTAAGTATAAATGAATAACGAAGCTGGAAATAGTATAAATAATTTAGCATAACTGTGAAGATCACTCGAACCAATCGATAACTCGAAGAAATGTATTACTCTCTTTCGACTTATCGAATGTCCACTATACCTCTACCGTATCGTGTGCTGGGGGTCGGGGGTTCAATCCCCTATCAGGCTTTAAAAGCGGTAGTAATGGATTTCCCTCATTGGCGCTCGGTGCTTTAGGGTTAGCATTATGACGTACTTGCTCATGTCAGGATATATGGACCAGAAGTACTGGTCAAGTATCCAGTAAACGCCACGATATCATTGATGAATTGTTGAAAGCGGGGTAAAACACCATATGAATAAAACAAAACAAAATGTACCTTTAAGATCCTCATTGGTACTATTAACATCTTGGACCATCTCTGCAGTGTATTGCTTTTTTCTAATGAGATTCTCGTCCATTGTTAGGTCAAAATGAATCCTCTTCCCACCGGGTGTCATTGCAATCTTCGGGGCGTGAATATTTGACTTCACCAGACCTGCTTCAATGGCGTATGGCCCGAGCCCCCAACCTATGGCACCAGTATCAAGGGGCGTAAGTAAACCTCTTTCCAACTTCTCCCGACAAATTATTTTCGTCACCATGTAGACCTTTTTCTGTTGCGAGGCAATGTTTCCACCAATTATCTCCAAGGTATAATCAGCCACCTCCGGACATCTTACTTCAAAGATAAAATTCCCTTTGTTTCTGGAGTTGAGCACAAGTCTAGGCACGTCGAAGTTTTGGGTTATATCGGCCGTACCGTTTCGTTCACGGATCTTGAGTCTGTAATCAAAGGCAAGGACTTTGGACGGGATTTTTTTGGCTTTAAAATGCACCTTCCCCAAACCATTTTCACTGTCAAATACACAGGACTCTTCACTCATGAGCTTCAAGTTTTCCTTAAAGAAGTGTAGTGTCAGATAAGGCAATCGGAAAAATTTCTTCAGAGTTTTGACTTGTTTAGACTTAGGCAGCATTTGGTCTTCAATGGCATCAGGAAAACACTTATATATAAACAATTCGGGGTCCGTTAAAAACCAGAATTCTTTAAATACACCTCTATTCTTGGCTGAATCGGTCGTATCATCTGCATTGGCTCGTTGTTGATCGTTCGTCAGGGTTTTCATTATCCATCGTGGATAGATTGGCCACCATTTCCCCTCGAGAAACACTTTGTTCCATATGGCACTCATTCTCTCCTTGGCCTCTATCTGTGTCATTGGTGTATCGCCCGGGTGATAGTTACCGGACTTCGATATACCTTTAACCTTCTCACACTGGACTCCTAATTTACTGTTGCAACGAAACATGATTAGCAGAATATTATGAGCCAGTCAATTAGAAAAGATGTACTAGTTGGCTTTTGTGAACAGTGTAGATCAATATCTACTTTGTTCACATATGAGCCGTTCCGCGAGAAAACCAACATTGTGGACTCTGCATAAAGTGTCGAGCCTGATCAGCCTAAGCATGCCGTGCAGGCTTACCCGAATAAACACTTTTCGCCTATTGTGGATTTTCTGTTTCAGGAACCATTACTCTATACCTCTATACCTCGGATACGGAATGTGTCGGCCCGGATCAGTCTGCGCTGTCGATCTGGTCGATACATTACGCAGATGCCATCAAACTGGGTTTCTCGCGAGACGGCTCAAATGTATGTATATATATAAACATATACTGCACAGAAAGTGGTGTACATCTTTTGTAATAGTACGCGTAGACGGACGTTGAAGACTGTGCTGATGAAGTAGATTGATTGACATTTATCATTATTGAACATGCCGATGCATTTAACACGCTTTTAATACAGAAATAAATGCATTGTGACAGGACCATTTAACACGCTGTTAGTACAGAAATAAATACATTGTGACAGGACCATTTAACACGCTGTTAGTACAGAAATAAATACATTGTGACAGGACCATTTAACACGCTGTTA
>JAUELF010258633.1:0-20693 GCA_031471495.1 Clinocardium nuttallii
ATACTTGTGGGGTGCAACGCACAAGTAAACATCAAAGAAAATATCCCCACAAATACACTCTCATGAGTACGTCCGGATCAGAGTCGATATATTACGTAGAGTCCATAATGTTGGTTTTCTCGCGAGATGGCTCCTATGAGACGTGCTCTAAGAAGACTATCACTTTTAGAAGCCATTTTAGTTCTTTATTAACACGTTAGATGCGATATCAAAATAGAGACCAAATAAGAGTTGATTCCGCCTGATACCACTTTATTGTGTTTGTTTACAGTTTTATTCTTAAGGGAGGAGGGGCGTTAAGAACTCCGTCTGATATATATCTAAAGTAATTCCACAATCATCAATGTCTAGATAGCACCCCGGTTAATCGTATCCGCCAAGCCAAGATTGTATTATACAAGATACAAGGGAATATAAAAAGCGGAAGTGAAAGTTTTACCTCGGATAATATACATGACACGCCTATACATTAATCAATCACTTTAAGTGTGAAATTTACGAGAGAAATATTTCGTGTGAGGCGTTGGGCAATAAAAGTTAACACAGAGGCTAAAATGTAACGATTTTAGCATTTAAAACGTTTATATCATAGACAAATCCTTGGAAATGGTCCATTTTTTGAAGAAAATAAATAAAATAAACGCATTAAAGAGCAATCTCGATAGCTATCGACATTTAGTATATACCCTGACACATGTAGATGTCACTTAGCCTCTGTAGTCAAATCACGCGCTTTCATAAACAATATATAGGCGTGTAAGTATTCTAGAATGCCTTAAACAAGTATGCAGTCTGATCGAAAAACTAACTAATTGATGAAATCGTGCAACTTGGCACAACGTTGTCTACAAGATAAATTCCTGTCTGGAATTCGAATTCTTCATTATCTATATCTGGGGTATCATAGTCCAATTTTCCTCAAACACTGAAATTACAATGAACATGCACTTAATCCTTGATTTGTTCTGTTTTACAAGATACATGTATATCTATGTGTGTGTATGTTCTGTTTTACAAGATACATGTATATCTATGTGTGTGTATGCTTCATTCAAACAAAAACATCAGTTATCTCACGGCGTTTCCTGGCTAAGTTACCACTACTTCCGGTTAAATTATCCTGACACCAGCGATTCAGTCGTAATGCTTACTCTACACTACTGAATACCATGGAAGGAAAAGCCATTACTACATTTGTTTAAGTCTTTGATATGACCCGACCGGGGATCGAACCCGCGACTTACTACCACTACTCCATCGGTGGAGTTGGGTACGTGTATACATACTCAACTGTCTCAATGTGAGCGTTCCAGTTTAATACACAGGTATCTTAGTTTGTTTTTAATTTCTTTTAATGCACGTCCTTTTTACCACTCAAAATTGTGAAACATTTGACATCAACAGTTTACAGCGTGCCTGAAAGACCAACAGTTGCATAAATATTACACGTGTAGAATACATGTGTTATAGAAGTTCTTGACATGATATGACTTACAAGCGAACAGTGCAGAGCCTGGTGAGAGCGCGCGGTTTCACTGGCTAAAATGAATATACACTGACCACACATGCAGTAATCTTGGTTTCCAACGCTCATATTAAAAAGAAATATGCCTGGCTGGTTTGTAGACTATTTGTATTCGTTATCCGAATAGTCGCCGTCCTTACTCAAACAGTACATTGTCTAGTAGAACAGTACCTCGACATGTCGTCGTACAACTCTACGGCTTAACGAACTCACGACCTATCCTTTCTCGCACAATGCGACTATCCTTGTCATCTTCATTTAATACAGCCAGAGACCATCGTAAGTGTGACTGTACTGAGATCAATAATAGAGGACGTGTCTCCAGTATTTCGTCCAAAAACATCTGACAATTGTCGTTATGTCTACATGCGAACATCACATGACTCCATTCATTCATTATCCACTTCACGTTTTAGTCCAAATGAAAAATGACAAGCCCGCCAGCGATTCCTTTGATACTTATGAATAAAATATACACGAGCGATGCAGTGATAAAAGAGTCCATATTGGAACCCGGTCTTTAGTCACCGAATTTATAATGGGACTACGCTTCTAGTTATCAGATAAAGACAATTTCCCATATATGCATAATGTGACAATACGTTGAAGTCATTGACGAATCTTTGCAGATGCATTGATGCATCACATTGGCTTTTGTTTTCCGTTTACGAAATGCGTAAAGTACATTTTCGATTCACGCGTATTATATCGTTGTTTTATCATAGTATAATTCAGCTAATGTAACCCGACTGGTCATTTGTCATCGAGAACTAATGCCATGGGAGGATTTTCCCGGGATCGAAACCCGCTGAATCATCAGATATCGATGAAAATCGACATCAAACAAGGCTCTTTTACTTGCCTGTTTCATTGCCTCCTCGGGTCTACCATCGGTTTAAAATTATAACTGTAAGTGATTTATTTGTAACAAAGATTGTACCAGACCTTCTAGCGCAGATTGATCAGAAATTTCACTGGTAGCCCGATGCTCCTAGAACAGAGATCTGAGTCATTTCAGTGAGCTTATAGCAAACACGAACTAGTATAATTCAAGATCTTCTCACTCGACGAGTTCAGAAAAAAGAGTAATTTTATATATCAACAATGTTTATGACATTATGTACAAGCTGATCTCAATAAAAGTGTGTTGCAAATGTACTTTCCTTGGTTTGCCTCTAATACGATTTGTAGTAAAGGTAACATAATTAAATAATATCGCGGTCGTGGTGCGTGGCCGATTTGTTAATGTTGGCCGACACGATACACGAACGATATTCTGCGAAAACTAACCTTGAGATGATTACTACACGTGTGGACAAGATAACTGTTCATACTAAAAGGTCGAAATGGATATTGCTTTACAGAAATCTTTTTAAATATAATATGCCTAACCGGCGAACATTGCAGAGCCAGATCATACTGCGCGCAAGGCTCGCATGATCTTGACTGGTCGCAAATGCATTACGGGTAGTTTTCGAAGATCGCCGCTTAAATATGTACGTAGTTGAATATACCCAGAGAGGCTACACTATTCGACGTAACAATGCCTACACTAGTGCAATATGACATGACAGGCTCGCTCCAGTCCCATAGTGTATATGTATATATTAAACAGGACCTAGTTTAGACCAGGTGTCTGATATCTAAGAAACCGTTTAAATTATTTAACAAAGCTATGTTGCACTTAATTAGGACATGATATATAAGATACACTAAATGGATGTAGAATTTAAGAGTATTCTGAAAGTATGGATAAATTACCCGTTTTGAGAAGTCTTCTGATGTTTTTAAAAGCCATCTGTATCACAGATAGTGTGTATCACAGATAGTGATAATATAACTCGTTTTGAAAACATCCGAGATTGGTTAGATTCCCATGCAGATCTTCATTGAATGGTCTAGAACGTTCACCGGGTTATTAGTATTAGCTGTAATTAATACGAATCTATAGATGAGCCGGTAAATGGGAAAACGGTACACGTTGTCATTTCTGAAGAGTGTCGGATTTTGATCATCGTGTCCCCATGTTCAGTCTTATACGAATGTACACAAGTTGACAGACTCTTCGTTTACAAGCTTTCTCATGTACTAAGGGGAATGTGCATATCTTGATCAGACGATGTGAAATCATTTACAGGCTGATCTGGTTCTATACTGTTCACAAAGCCAACTTGCGCATTTTGTCATGCACTGGCTCATTTAGGGATTGGTCAGAACGTTCACCGGGTTTGTATGTAATACGATTCTATAAATAGTAATGAAACTTACGTCATCTGATGATTAGTATGGTAAGTCCCAGGATCAAAGTAGTAATGATATCAAAACCATGCCCGTTTTATAGGTCCCTAGATGGTGCTTGATATGTAACATGTAACTTACAGCAGTCCTTAATGGCTTATTTCATTCTATATAAATGGGATGATAAACAATCATTTGCAATCATTCTGAAATGCTATTTGTTTGTAGACGTTCTGTGACTGGTTCAATTTAGTTCATGTAACAGAAGAGAAAATGTTTATGAAAAACGTGAAAGACAAAGGCACACCAGCTATTCATATGAGCCGTTACACGAAACACCCAACAGTATGGACTCTGCGTATTGTATCGACCCAGATCATCCTGCGCAGTCCGGGCCGACACATTCCGCCTCAGTGGGATAGAGGTATAGCGTAATGACTCCTGAAACAGAAAATACACAGGCGAAACATGTATGTCCGGGTTAGCTGACGCGGGGTGCCTAGGCTGATCCGGGTCGATAGTTAACGCAGAGTCCACAACGTTGGTTTTCCCGTGGAACGGCTTATATATAAAATAATGGCTATTGACTGATAAGCACTTATCCTATTAAAGTAAACACAAATTATGCTCTTAGTTTCACCTTTCTCATGTTTTTTGAAAATTCTTGATATTTTTTATTGAGCACGATTCTGCTTATATATATATGACCATTTTCTCAAATAGCATATTAACGCATCTTCAACAGAGGCACTTTTAAAAACATTGTGGCCAACTGATTCAATGCAGTCTGTGAACAATTATGCATTTTGCCAGACGTTTTCAATTCAATAATCAATTGTGTTTGTTTATCTTAATTTAATTTATTTATTTTACATCGATTGCGAAACAAGCTTTAAACTATATTAATCAAGCTCGATGTCTGCTTCCTGAGTACTCGCGCCGTTTGTGTAGAAAAGTCCAAAAGGCAGAACCCGCTCACCTTTGGTACAAGAGGCCGACGCTCTACCTTTGTACCACTGTTTCCCACGTGTTTGTTTGTTTGGTGTTTCCTGGAAAGTTACAAGTACTGCCGGTTTAATAATCCTGACACAGTCGTAACCCTGAGCGCAAATGAGGGCGTCTATATTACTATCATCTAACGTCTTTGGTATCGAAGATCGAACCCGCGACCTCTAGCAGCTGTTCAGTTACGATTCTCTTATAACAATGATTGTCAATGGTATTCACTTTGTTCGTTTAACAGGTTTAACGTCATGGGATGCAAATATCAAGCCTATCCAACAATACAAAAACTGAGCATGAACCACACGCTATTTCATGTCTTGAATTGTTTATAGAAACATGCACCGCAGGATCAGTAATTCCCGTTTTCCTGACAGGGTGAAAGCATTAATAGTCTGTCGAAACCATACTCGTTTTATGTATTCCCAAGTTAAATATTGATACGTAACACGAAGTTTATAGCTGCAATCAATGGCTGGTTAAATTCTATAAGATCTGTCCCACATGAATTCGAGCTCTGAACAGTCTGAAGCAGGTTTTTTGAAACATTGTGTGTAAGATAGAAACGTGGGATTCGAACCAAAGTAAACACTTATTTTAATAGTTGTGTGTTGTCTACTTATACCTCTAAAATGTACTTCATTTGGTCAATGCTATACTATTCTATTATCAGATAATTCAATTTAGAAAGTCTTAAAACGAAATGAGAAGCAACAGGGTTAAAATGGGCTAGGAATGAAACAATTTCAAAGGAACTGTACGTTATTACATGACTGGAACAAACCGTTCAATTACTTTTTTAGCCCAAGCACGATTTAATCGTTACATTTTCCTTCAAACTTTATTTAATATGTTTTTCATAAGTGCCAAAGTTATGTGATGCTTTATATTATTCGATTTTATTTTCATTATACCTATACATTAATTGACCCTTTCCCACATACAAGAAATATGCAGCAGACGACTTTGAACATATTTTATATTTTGTCAAATAATGGAAAATCTCTATAATTGAATCGATATAACCTCTGTCACATTTGCTCTACGACTACGATACGGCGGCCGTTGGCCCCATACCAGAAATCGAGAGATACTTGAGGCTTCTGCAGATGATCTGTGTTGGCCTCAGGGTCACCCTAGTGCGTATCCCTATCGTGTACAGGCCGTAGGGATCGCCGTGGGATTTTAGCGCGTAGTTATAACTTGTTCCATGCTGTAGAGCGGTTCCACGACGACTATACGTTGGGCAAACGGTGGCCTTGCGTTTGCCAGTTGACAGAATGGACTGTTCACTGAATGGACTCCTGACTGAATGGTCTGGTGACTGAATGGACTGTTGACTTAATGACTGTTAACTAAAAAACTGGTGACTGACTAAATGTACTGCTGACTGACGGAAGGTGACTGAATGTTATGCTGACTGAATTGCCAGTTGACTGAATGGACTGTTCACTGAATGGACTCCTGACATAATGGTCTGGTGACCGAATGGACTGTTCACTCAATTAAGTGTTGACTAAATGCAGCACATCGTGACTGAATGTTTTGCTGACTGAATGGACTGGTTACTGAATGTCCTGCTGACAGAATTGACTACTGACAATGGACTGCTGGTTGAATGTTCTGATGGCTAATATCACTGCTGATTGAATGGATTGTTGGCGTATTGCGTTACGTGACAGCATTCGATTGGCAAATATAGGTTCTCTTAAACTAACGTCTGCAGAACGATACGATACTATTGGTTTTATGAATGGAATAACTTCTTCGTCTTCTCCATTGTTGTATTTAGTCTATATTCCTATTAACACTACTATCATCATATATTACTAACGCCGTTATATAATATCTTAAGTGTTTTTGTACTCGTTTATCAAATATAGGAAATACCTTTCCATGAATGATTCGTGCTATGCAAACACTACGCTCATTGAATTTCCGACCACAGTAGAACCAGATTACATTGTCATCATTTAATGTAAGATAACCATTACACTAGTGTGAACACACCTCCAGTTTTGTCCAGGATATATGCTGACGGTGACGACTCTGATGAGGCTGCTGATGCACATGACTTGCCCGAGGTTTCGCTATGTACTGACGCGATAAGAGCCCAAATAGCTAGACGAGGCTTGAATGCTATATACTTATTTACTGGTTATATGTTACTGTGAAGGTTAGGTTCACGTTATATGTTCTCTCATGACCATACGATGGAAAGTACGATCATGTATTACACTGTACTCTAAACCTTTTTGTGCATGCATGATTTATTAACGTGGTCACATATCTCGGTCATGCGCAGAAACCGTAATGCGTCACAGTACGTTTATGTACGTAATCAAAACCAAACCGAGTCATACGTTATCATGAAAAAAAACATGTTTAATCTACTTAATCAGAGTTTTTATCGATTTCTGTATTTGTTTGTGAATAACAAATACATAAATATATCTTGATATAACAGACAATTGAGGGAAAAACCATTACGTAGCCCTAATGCTGTTAGTCTCAAAATATGACAAGAACAATTACATTCAAGTGACGTTTTGTAAACAAATTACGAAAGACTGACGTTTTTGGAGAATCATTGTTTTTGTTTTTTTATGTTTTTTTACTCGATTTTTAGGAGATTTGTTACATGTGTTTAATTCTGTTCAATATCAAGTTCTCATTTATAGACAATTTAGTAGTCTGTCTTGTCGCTTGCATTCGGTTATTTAACTTGGTTCGATTAATATGCAAGGATCACATTAAATGTCTTTTTTTCTAATTTACTTTCGACAAATTATGTTTCCTTTGTTTTCAGAAAAAAATCATTCAGCCAATCATTAGATTTATGCATCATTTTTCTCATTTCTAGTAAATGTAAATTATGTTTACCTAATATTTTAGTATTAACGTCGTAAAGGAGCACGGAGACTTCGATAAGTTAGAGTGTCAACAAATAATTTCACAAAGTTGTTAGTGTTTAACAATCATTAACTCTTTCAAACATAAAGTAAATATGCAGCATATGTTGATAACCTCGTGGCAAAAAACATGAAACATCTCTGTAAATGATAATATAATAATAGAATCGAGTTATAAACGATATGGCAAAATGTCACACCGTTTTCAAACGTCGCCGAGGAAAGTGGTTATTCTGATAAATTATATCTTCCCTAAATATGTATGAGGTAATGAGATGTTAACGCATAAACATACAGTGACGTATACAGAGAAACCCCAACGGG
Organism: Clinocardium nuttallii; assembly: GCA_031471495.1. Taxonomy (NCBI): domain Eukaryota; kingdom Metazoa; phylum Mollusca; class Bivalvia; order Cardiida; family Cardiidae; genus Clinocardium; species Clinocardium nuttallii. The sequence goes on from JAUELF010258633.1 coordinate 8,002, forward strand.
CTGATGGATTTACCAAAACAGTCCGACATTTCGGACATGAGAAACAACATTCTGCCGTGTGTTCCATAGTAAACACAACGTAAACACGTTAAACCTACCTGTTTTATGAATGAAAAAAAACCAGGTAGAACATGTTTGGTTTACCGACTAAGGAACGGTATATCGACAAAACCTATATAGGTTGCGCAAACCATGTTTTGCGTTTTGTGACTATGGAACACAGGGCAGGTGTGGGATCATTTTAGCAACGCCACACGAAAACCAACCTTTGGAGATTTAAAAAAAAAAAGACAATTACAATTAAATAAAAAACATGTCCATTTGACTCGTTGCCTTACAATTATTTTACAGTTACACCAGTCTGCGCGTATGCCCTGTGATCATATGAGCCGTGACGCGAGAAAACAAACATTATGGCATCTGCGTAATGTATCTACATGTAGCCATATCAGTCTGCGCCTATTTCCTTTGGAAAGATAGGGAAATCATATCTGAACACGTGGAGGAGCAATGTGATGTTAATTTGTACCGGTAACAAATTACCACAACCGACGATTTTCATATGATGCGGTCCGTTTTGTTTTGAATGACAAGGCCATAAACGAAGATCCGTGATATATATATATATATAAAACCTTTCTTATCTTAACTGAGTCGGGCGAAAATGGGTATTTGTCGATTACCGTTCCGGTCTTGCTTCATAAACGATAGTGAAACAAGTTGGGCTATAGGTCTAAATATCCGTTAAAGATGACATTTTATAGGTATTGTAATGTATCTTTCACATGCAGACGCATACTGACATATCCGGGGCAAACAACATTTAAAAACATTGTGGTAAAGGAAGGAATTGCTCAAAATGACCAATTTCTCCTATTAGTTTAGCCTAGGCGATTTCAAAGTCGACTGCTGCTGATTTGTTATAAGTAGTAAAGGGTTAAATGTAGGTGAATAGTGAAGGTCCCTGAGACTGCAAAGTGACAATGTGCGGACGCAACATTACTCTATTCAGCCTATGTTGGCTCTGTTTGAATATGACGCGGATCATAACACATCTCTGTACCGATACCCACAGCATGGTGTCAAACTACGAGTAAATATTTACTTTATCAGACATGGCTTTACATCGCCTTTCGCCTATTGATGGTTAGTTTATGGTCAGCGTTAATAAAACCTGGACATTGTAAATGTATAAAGATAAAGATCACACAATTAACGGTAAACATTAAATCGAAATACCAACAAGTTCATGACTGACCACCCTTGCCCAAAGGTACTGTATTACGTCTTACATATAGTTGAACACTGGCATGCAAATAGCTTATGTGATGTCAACTACAATAAGCCCGAAGCCTAACGCTGTACTACTAACTGTTACAAGAAACAATTTCTTCATCTAGAATATTCATGATTTGTTAAGTCGGATACTTGGATTGACCATTAAATAAATCGTACAGGCTGTGATCAAATCGCAACACTAGCATAGCTACCCATTATTTTCTACCTCTCGAGCGGAGTGTTGCTAATCTGGTTACCTGACTATCGTAAATCAAATACAAGCAGATATCCGGCAGTCATAGATTAATCACTGGTCTCAGGATGTAATCAGTTCAAAATGTAAGAAAACGACGGTTATATCACTCGTTACATCATACGATCCCGGGACATTTATAATATAACAAATGCAAATTAAAACTATCTAAAGTCTAACATACATTGAAGGCAAACGATGCTACCCCTTACCAACTGCACAAGGGACATTGTGATGAAGGTAAGTATGCAGGGCGAACACTTAATTGACCAAACGTCCCTAAACTAAATGCTTTTTAAGCTATAACATTTCTAAATAAAGTTTACTGTAAGTGTTACACCTATTATAGTAGACGGTTATAAATTATAAACATATCACCAAGTCGTAAAACTAGCCAACCCTTTACATACCTTAATCACCGCCCTATTACAAAACGCACAGTGTTGTGTCATTATACACGCAACCATTAATCTCCCGTGTTTCAAAGGACACTGTTTAAAGTAGCTTGACGTTCTCATGGATGTATGTAAAACTCAGTAAGCCTGTCTCAATAGTAAGTCGTGTTCAAAAAGCTACAAGTACTTTTGTATTTCTAGCCTTGAAATGTATTAATCCTGTTTCCAATAGACACCCTTTGCTGAAAGAGGATTGGAGTGCTTTTTCCAATAGTAAAAGCCTCCATCATTGGGGTAGGTGACCAGAGTTCGATCCACGGTCGGGTTATACCAGATCCTCTAGGAATTTATGTTATCAACTCCTATGAGAAGTGTTTTTTACAGTATTTAGAAAGTCCACTACTTCGGTCTTTAAACAACATGACAATCATTGGCACATGTTGGTCGTATTGGTTGGTAATTGAACTAAGAATGTTTTGTCGAATCGCATTTTGAAACAAAATAGTGTGTTCATTGACCCACATACAGGCGTGACCCACATACAGGCGTGTTCATTGACCCACATACAGGCGTGTTCATTGACCCACATACAGGCGTGTCATTGACCCACATACAGGCGTGTTCATTGACCCACATACAGGCGTGTTCATTGACCCACATACAGGCGTGTTCATTGACCCACATACAGGCGCGTTCATTGACCCACATACAGGCGCGTTCATTGACCCACATACAGGCGTGTTCATTGACCCACATACAGGCGCGTTCTCAAGCTTCTGGAGTGGACGACATTGTGGCAAAATGTTATTTAAAACTATATTCACGTATTGTCTTTTCATTTATAGAGTTTTCATAGGCTTGGCTAGATGTTTTAAGTGTCGGCTGCTGCATATTTGTTGTATATAGAAAAGGGTTAAATAGTTGATGTTTTTAGTGTGATTGTTATGAAGTATTTACGTACATGTATGTTTATGGTCGTCGTATACATGTTAAGGGTTTTAGATCACAATAATGATAGTACAATTGTTAAATATTTATAAATGACGTAATCGGTAATAAAGCGAGGTGTAACACTTATGACGCATTAGCCATGAACATAACACGATATAAACAGCCAGAAGCCCCGATTGTTTGTGTGTTGAAATGGAATATACCGGTCATGACCTTTTTTACGTATATAAATATTTTGCCTATGCTATTATCAGCTTATCTTTTACCTGTTTTGATATTGTATTAACTCTTATTCTGGCTATCTGTATAGCAATATTGTGAAAATGGCACACCTTTAGCCTTAATTCGATAAGGAAATTACTTATATTTTAGGTTTCTCATCAAGTCAATACTTTGCTACCTCATCTATTTGGCCACGGGTCTTGCTATACAACGTGTTCTTCCATACATAAGTTAATCAAAACTTGTAACTAAAATGGCGTAAATAACGGGTCGAACTAAGCACGTGTTACTCTCATTCTGCTACAAAACAGTGAAAGAGCGAACGGCGCTCTGGTTTTGGAATAAACTTCTTTTTCTTCTATATATGCATTAAGCATTCTCTCGCTGATTTTTAACATTCCGAACTACTTCCATTCTCTCTCTGATTTTTAACATTCCGAACTACTTCCATTATCTCGCTGATTTTTAACATTCCGAACTACTTCCATTCTCTCGCTGATTTTTAACATTCCGAACTACTTCCATTCTCTCGCTGATTTTTAACATTCCGAACTACTTCCATTCTTGAATCTGAACATTCCGAACTACTTCCATTCTTGAATCTGAACATTCCGAACTACTTCCATTCTCTCGCTGATTTTTAACATTCCGAACTTCTTCCATTCTTGAATGTGAATGTTTAAGTCTGAAGTTGTCTGACGTTGATAGATCAATTTAATTCAACTGGCTTATATATTTACTTGCCTACATTTTTAAGTTTCGACACATCCTAGATCAAAAGTACATGTTAGACTGTCCATGCAAAACACTATCTGTTCAGTTTGATCGAAATCTTAACAACTCACCGGAATCTGAATTAAATCCTTTGTCAGTAAGTTGTGGAAAGTGTAGATCTAGACATAGTTGATCTAGCTAGGCTGATCTGGAGTTATACTGTCCGTAAATACCTGGTTGTAGACACATTGATTAAGAAAGGGAAAGATAATAACATATAATAATGATAATCACTATACATGCAACATTACTGGCTTGAAGCTGCACAGTCGTAACTATACTTAAAGATAAGAGGTATTTACGGTTGTTTGAAATTGAAGCAACACTACATGTTAAAGCCTCATCGATAGCTTTCACCTCATTTGTTGAATGTGTTTAACGTTAAATTATGCATGAAGTGATACGAGAGACGGGGCGAGTTGATGAATCGGTTGTGCATCATCATCATTGTTGCGCCGTCGCGCGAGAAAACCAACATTGTGGCATCTACGTTATGTATCGACGAGGTTAGCCTGCGCTGTCCGTGCAGACTGATCCGCTCTGACACATTCCGTCTCCGAGGGATAGAGGTATAGAGCAATAATTCCTGAAACAATAAATCCACAGGAGGTGAAGCGTGTGTGTCCGGGTAAGCATGTGCGGCATGCTTAGGATCAGGGTTGATACGCAGAGACCAGAATGTTGGTTTTCTCGCGTGACGGCTCATATATCATAAATTATCACTATCATCAGCAATGCCGGGATGAATATTCTCTCTCAAATAACATTTGATAATAATCACGGAATGGCACCGGTAAATCATTTATGAGCTGGGTTCAACACTTACAATATATGAAGTGATGTAGCTCAGTCGGAAGCGACGCAAACGGTCTATCAAGGTGTTGTGAGTTCGAATCCAAGCTCCGCAAACATTCTTCCGACATTTGACAAAAGTCAAATCGACTAGTGTAAATCGTCTTTAACCACCAATGGACTGACAGTAAATGTGGAACAAAAGCAAGTTGCTTGGAAAGAATGTTGTATGGAGTAAAGCTAGGCAAATACATGGGTGAACTGGACAACGTTGTAAGACTAAAATGCTGAAAGCGGTGTTGAACCTCACCACCCAAGAGACCATTGTGGATCAAGATCACACTGCGCATCCGCGAAATATAATCTCGAAGTTTAGCAACATTACCTTTCTGGTAGCTTCTGACAAACAGTGTGCGTTAAGAACAAACACTCCAGGAGCGTAAGCTAGCCTTGTCACAAATACTTTGTCACTAATGTCCCTAAGCACTGATCATAAACATTTAGAGCTTAATTTGAATTTGTAAAATGGAATTATCCAGTTTTTTATGTGGAAGAGTTCATATGTTATACTAGGAATATAATGATAAAACTGTTCAGTTGAGCATCTAAAATTATACGCCTGGTCTAACAGTGCGGGCTCACTGGATGGCAGGACTCTATACAGGTGATACATGCTTGAGTATAAGCCTAGTCTAACAGTGCGAACTCACTGGATGGCCGGACTCTATACAGGTGATACATGCTTGCGTATACGCCTGGTCTAACAGTGCGAACTTACTGGGTGGCCGGACTCTATACTGGTGGTACATGCTTGCGTATACGCCTAGTCTAACAGTGCGAACTCACTGGGTGGCCGGACGTTATGCTGGTAATACATGCTTGCGTATACGCCTGGTCTAACAGTGCGAACTCACTGGGTGGCCGGACTTTATGCTGGTGATACAGGCTTGCGTATACGCCTGGTCTAACAGTGCGACACTGGATGGCCGGACTCTATACTGGTGATACAGGCTTGTGTATAAGCCTGGTCTAACAGTGCGGCACTGGATGGCCGGACTCTATACTGGTGATACAGGCTTGCGTATAAGCCTGGTCTAACAGTGCGGCACTGGATGGCCGGACTCTATGCTGGTGGTACAGGCTTGCGTATGAACCGAGTCTAACAGTGCGGCACTGGATGACCGGACTCTATATTGGTGATACGGGCTTGCGTATACGCCTAGTCTAACAGCGCGGCACCGGGTGGCCGGACTATATACTGGTGGTACATGCTTGAGTTTAAGCCTGGTCTAACAGTACAAACTCACTGGGTGGCCGGACTTTATGCTGGTGATACATGCTTGTGTATAAGCCTAGTCTAACAGTACAAGCTCACCGGATGGCCGAACTCTATACTGGTGGTACAGGCTTGCGTATGAGCCTGGTCTAACAGTGCGGCACTGGGTGACCGGACTCTAAACTGGTGGTACAGTGTTAACAAAATCGGTTCAAGCACTCAAAGGGTTTATGTAATACTTCTTGACGCCTTTGCTGCAGAGTTCTTTTAAAACAAATGAATGTAATTGAAAGCGAATACATTTCTCATTTTGCCATAACATTTTCAATGGTTGCCTGCTTCTGTTATGTTATTTCTCATATATGGCAGGGAAATTATTAACCTAATGAGTATGGGACAGAAGCGACAGTAAAGGCATTTCAAAAACGGCTTTGAAAATATTGTTTGTTTGGTTAATAATGAACTTTATCTTAAACTTCGTAGTCAGGTCATCGGGGAAAAGCAATGAAGCGTTCTTCGTTCGGCCGATTTAAGTAAGTGGTTTTATAATTCATGCTTTAGCCTAAAGAGTTGATAAAACAATAAACTACTTAAATAGCTTTAATTATGTTACAAATGCATGCAATTGTGGACCGTATTCAGTATTAGGACAGAGGAACTTAAATCAAATAGCTATAACATATCTAAATTTAGTCAAGAAATAATTAAAACAGTTTGAAACATCGATAGGGTACAAGAGTACTTTTTATTTTTGGTTTTAACAGTTGTCCTGACTTAAACAATTTTTTTTTTATCGTAAGAACTCAGAGTCAATGTGTATAATGGTCGATTTTAAATGTGATGTGATCTATTACTCGAATTCGCATACATAAAATCATTTAAAGAATCTCAATGTATTTTCTCGGTAAGTCTGAATAGGGATCAACTTGTTTTGTCCTGATTCGCAAGTTATTTAGAACTGACACCATGTATTATTGAGGTCAGTTGTGGTACGTACTTTAAGCAGAGAAATGAGCCGTCTTGCGAGAAAACCCAAATTGTGGTATCTGCGTAAAGTATCGACCCGGATCAGTCTTAACATGCCGTGCAGGCTGACTCGGACAGACACTTTTCGCCTCTTGTGAATTTTCTGTTTCAGGAATCATTTCTCTATACCGCTATTCCTCGGATACGGAATGTGTCGGCCTGGATCAGTCTGACATAACGTTGGTTTACTCAGCTCAAATAAGAATCGTGGCAAGAGCTAACTGGTGTGATTGACATGTTCTGATATCAATGTAGGAGTTCATGTTTGCTTCAAAACAAAGTAAATTTCGTTTGAATAAGAATGTACGCAAATATCAGTGTCAATAACCATGGCACATCATTGTTGCTTTTCTCTCAGTGTAATTATACTTGGCCATCGGATCTGGCCTAAATAACACAAGGTCTAATAATGTGCAAGTGTTCTTACATTTATGAGGCTTTTATTGCCATTGCATTGAAGGCACTCAATACATTTGCCCCTAGATAAATGAGAATAAAGAGAAATCGATGTTCTTATTTGTATTTTATATAAGAACGGTCAACTCACAGACACGATGACCCTGTCGTTTCATTGTTGATTTACACATACTTGCCAGAGAAATAAAAGACATACGGCAGGAGAAATTGTTCTAATCATAAAGGAGAACAGCAACCGTCTAGACACGCCAGCTTAATGTCGAATCACAACGTGTGCTACCCGACCACATATACTAATAGATGTGAACGCATTTTGCATAAAGAAATAAGTGCTTCCTTTGACATCTTGGAAGTGTTGATGTTATCATATTTGGTGGACAATTCATCTTTCTAGTGACAATTTCGTTGGATGAAACTCAAAATATCACAAAAAGAATAAAAATACAATTAACACAATGCCTTCGTGCCATACAGGCACCATTAATGCCGTTATTGATTTAGGGCCGAGGGTACATAGAGTGAGTGATCACTTGATTGAGTGGGAAACATGAATATGTCCACAGGCCTTGATTTATGAATCAACCAAGAGAGCTAAATGGTATTAAAGTTATAGGCATTCCATCAATGACAAGAGTTGGTTTGTTTATGATCAAGAGACGCATACAGATGTGGCCATATACTCTTAGTAAATATCTCGTGTATCCATCATGTTTCTCACGTTAGCAAATCAAAATATATAACAAAAAAGGCAACATACATGTAGGTCTAATGATCAAACCAAGATTTAAGAACATGATATATCATGTATATCTACAGCCTCCTACACGAGTTCTAATTCCTTCATAACCGGCGTAACCACAATTCATAAGAGGCTATGGCGGTTTGACATTAATTGATCGATTATGTTCTTTGGTGCCTATTATTGTACCAATAACCTTGACTATTGCGTTATAGAAGAGGGGCATCCTATGCCTTTCGTATAGAGAATCCATCCAAAAGTGAGCCGTTCATTAAATGCTTGCATAAAGTATGAATTGAGATTGTTATTATGAAGAAAAAAGAGAGTATTGTACTTCTACGAGAGTTTGAACCATGTTCCTCTTACTGTTTCCGTTATGGAGATCCAATAAGGCTCCAGAATGTCACACGTGGCTCTCTTTTAACCGAAAGTCTTTGTTAAGAAACTGGTGAAGAACGAACAAGTCCTTAAGAATTACGCAAAGAAAAAACGCAGACTGAGATATTATCTAATATTTCTCGATTGCTGTTTAAATTTGAGTATAAAAGGATTAGCAATGGTGTTATACGTTGCGTGAAGCAGGATATTGGTTAAGCCTAGCTACCCAAAAGGTACACTGTAATTGGCTTTTAGTAGCCTGTATCTGGCTAAATTCCTACAACTTGGGTGTATTTAGACTATCCTAGGAATTCGAACACCCCGGTGTGTGCTAGCCGAATGAACCAGCCTTTGAATAACACTCGGTTAGGGCATTCTGAATGCAATTAATATCATCGCATTTGCTATTTAACAAGTTGGTTCGAGTCTTACATAATGTTGTGATACAAAGATGTTGTTTATAATTCCTTAATTCCTTGGTTAATAAAGAACCACCATTACAACATTCCGTGTATATCACCAATCAGAAATAACTCGTTGGCCAAAGTCACACATTCGAATTAGGCATCTGGGGGTCAAGAATATGGGTTTTAAACTGGTTTCAGATTACATGATGCCGTTACAAATAAAACCCTTTTGATTAAATACCAATCGGTCGGAAGGGCGAATTACATGTACATGTATGCTTAGTGGAGTCACATTGGAAGTACTTACTATCTTACTAAATTGGCGCGTTATTATTTTCCATGTCCTTGCTTTGTAAATATCCGAATGTTACCAGATTGGAGTATCAGGTCGGTGAACGAGACGTCAACCGACAAGCTCTTGCTCCAAGATAACCCAAATACAACAAATATGTAGCAGACAGCTTAAATCCATATTTGCAAAAATATAGAAAAGCTCTACAAATGAGAGAAGAACTAGAATAGAGTTGAAAACATTATGGCAAAAAAGGGAATTGATCATGTTGAGCAAGTTCTCCTCTGACCTAACTGTTTTCAAAATAAGTATTTTGTGTATGCGGCATAATTCGTCTGTAAGTGGGAAAGGATTAATCAAGGAGAAACAACACTGCTTACAGTCTCAAAAACATCATGGTTTATATGACACGATGTTTCACATTTATGTGGAGTGTGCCATAACAGATACGCCTAAAGCTCATGCAATGGGAGACATCGGTCAGTTATCTCCCTTTAATACTCTCTAAATCTAGCTAGGTCCTATCATTTGGTTTCCTCCGTTTTTATCATTGGTTTCTTTGCACTGGATGGTGCACTTATAATAGCATTTTCTTGGCCAACTGTTATGAGATTTATTAGTAATTCCACGTTTGTTTTCTTTAAACACGGCTATGTATTTTTTTCTTTTGAATCATCACTTTAATTAACACATTTATGATTAATATGTACATAATAATTGCAATATTTCATTGCGAAATAGCGATAAAGACAAAGGATTTCAACTATTTGGTCTTCCTTTGTCTTTATCTGACAAGGGAGATAATATAATTATCACTAATGTCCCTCATTGTAAGTCATAAAACACGCCAGAATATGTGTTGTAAGTATAGTATTTCACCACACCGTATGCCAAGTATGTGTGTAAACTAATACCTACAATACCATAGGCGGCTTCACAAGGACACTGTGTGTTCCGATGTGGGATTTTCTTTAAATATTTAGAATTGGTTTCGAACGACACCTTTTCAAAAGACGACATTTGACCATTTAACCGATTCAGCACAAATAAACATATTTCCCCATTTCACGAATGTATCAAAATAAAGATTTCAATTTCCTAGATGCAATATGTTATCAAACAGTGTTTTCAAAGCTTGTGACACCAGTAAGATTAGTTTTGGTAAGTAGGTAAAATATGTTCGAGTACTTACAACTATTTTTGACCATAATTACTGTATATTTGGATGGTTGTTTACGAAAATTGAAATACGTTCTCTACAATTCAAAGATAAAGAAACCCGTTGGATGTATCTATTGGGCTCTGGTAAACACACACTTTGTTTTTATTATATTTCCTTTATGCCAAACAATAAGACGACTATATCAAAGATCATTTTGGTAAACACAAATCATATAACAAACACGTGAACCATTTCTCTTATACAGATAACACAATTGACGATCTTCAACAGACGACCTTTGAATAAAGTATGGCAAAAAGAGATTTTATTTCCATTTTTTCCAATAATGTACCCTTCTGTTTATCACATCTATACTCCGTTTTCTCCATGGATGTCAACCCGGCCCCCCTTTGTTTCCAAGGCAGACGACTCATAAATATCCCATCTGGAAACAAGTTGATTAACATGGCAGTTATGGTTAACACAACTTTAAAATTTAATTTTTAGCAAGGGCTCGTTAGAGCCAATTAGGGCGTATTCCGAAAAGACACATCATTTTGAGACTGGAATATAGACTAGTGTTTTACGATATCGGCATTGAATTACTTCACATCTGTCTTTCTACATTAGCTCTCCATTTCCGAACATCATCCCGGCTTCAGAGAGATATCTTGGTGGTTGCAGATCGTACATAATGTCAATGAAAGAGGGTGATTTGTGATTTTTTTTTTAAATGAACTGACTGTTGCCAGCTAATACCCATGTCGGTCATCTCGTACCGCCAATAGTCCCTATCTAAAATCAAAATAATGAAAACGTGTTGGCATATGAAGCCGGGAATGGATTTGATTCGACATCACCTACCCAAAAGAAAGAACTCGAAAGAAATATTATGTTAAGATATAGAGATTATCCTAGGGGGGCTCTTGTTTACAAATTTATGTATCGCCCCTTCGGTATTAAATCATAATCAAAAATATGTGGTCAGAGATTATGTTAAATTTTAAGTACATGTATATAGTACACGCCAGTTTACTAAGTAACACATATATATATATGTGTATGCTGTACGAGACAATAATCACACTTTAAAACATAAAGGTATGTGTTAGAAGACTGCCATAAATAATATATACATATAATACAATAATATACATATAATACAATTACATACATCTAATACAATTATATACATCTAATACAATTACATACATATAAAATTACATACATCTAATACAATTATATACATCTAATACAATTATATACATCTAATATAATTACATACATTACAATACAATTATATACATATAAATTATATACATCTAATACAATAATATACATATAATACAATTACATACATCTAATACAATTATATAAAATTACATACATCTAATACAATTATATGTATCATCTAATATAATTACATACATATAATATAATTACATACATCTAATACAATTTCATATGCATCTATACAAGTATATACATCTGTACAATTATATACATCTAATATAAGTATAAACATCTATATAATTATATACTAATATACAATTATATACATCTAATACAATTATATTCATGTAATACAATTATATATACACATCTATACAATTATATACATCTAATACAAGTATATACATATAATACACGTATATACATCTATACAATTATATACATCTAATACAATTATATTCATGTAATACAATTATATATATACATCTATACAATTATATACATCTAATACAAGTATATACATATAATACACATATATACATCTATACAATTATATACATCTAATACAATTATATATACAGCTCAACTATATATACATCTAACACAATTATATACATCTAACACAATTATATACATATCAATTGTATACATCTAATACAATATACATTTAATACAATTATGGTTGGATACCGTTAAGAATGAAACAATACAATACGATACCGGTACCAACGAAACAATACGGTATTTTTTAACGATACCGGTACCGATATTTTCAAAGCTATATTAAGTAAGTATATATATAGTGGTGATTGTTTCAGAATGGGGGCTGGAGAATGTTTCACAGACGACGCGAAGGGTCATAAGCAGTTTGGATTGGTTGATCTGAAATACAATCATAAACAAAAAAATTTAGTCTTTTAATAATAAAATTGTTTCTACAGTGTTTTGTCTTTGTGTTATATTTAATTATTTACCCCTTCTGGAATTAAGTTTGCAGTCTTCCCGAAATTGTAAAGTTCAAAGTTTTAGCCTGTCCGAAAAAATATTTGCCCGTCCAAACAAATAAGAAAAAAAATGCATTAATAGTTTTAAAATTT